>CAWUFW010002478.1:1005000-1112500 GCA_963921515.1 Calotriton arnoldi | reverse complement strand
TAGGCAATAGACTTTTAAGTACAGTAGTTACAGTTGTTGCAATGGGCAACACATTTTCAAACACAATGCAACATTCAGCTCAATGTGAATTTCTAGTTAAATGCAATTAGTTACTTTATGGATTACTTTTGTAACCACAGGACTGGATCCTAGATTCAGTCCTGGTACATCTCCTGTAAACAGTTGAGTAAAAGCGTTTTGGTTACAGTCGTGATTTTTAAGGAATATTATTGTATTTTAAAAGTTGACACTTTGAAACTTTTTCTCATAGAATCACCAATGTTATCCTATGGAAGGAAATTCACTTAGCAGGTAAAAACTGTTATCGTTACTTTTTCTTACTCAGTGTTGGATCCTGGATCCAGCACTGGTGCATCTCCTGTAAACAGTTGAAAGAATGCGTTTAAGTCATACAGGCGATTTTTAAGGAATATTTGTAGTTTGGAGGAATATTTTAAAGTTCCAAAACTCCACGAATTTCCAAGTGAAACCAGTCAATGTTAGCCTATGAAGGAAATTCAAGTTACCGGTAAGTACGGTTAAAATTACTTTTCAGGACCAGTAGTGGGCTGAAAGATACAGCACTGAGGTCTCTCCTTATAACAGGTGAGTAAATCGGAATTCCTATTTCGGCTGATTTTAGAGGAATATTTGCACAATGGTGATGGGTGGGGCGGGGCCTGAGGTGACATCTTTGCAAACGCGCCCCGTGGCGCGTTTTAAGTTGGGGGATTAAGTTCCCTTGAATCCTGAGGGTCCCTAGGGGCCAACTAGACCACCAGGAACCTCCAATATGCGCTAGGGGCTGCGTTGCAGAGACGTGTAGAGAGGCCACACCCCTTTTACACCTCTCTGCAACGCAGCTCTGTGGCGCTTTCTGGATGTACCTGTTGGGCTAGTTGGCCCCCAGGGACCCTCAGGATTGAAGGGGATTTAATTCCCCATCTTAAAACGCGCCACGGGGCCTGTTTGCACACATGTCACCTCAAGCCCCGCCCCTCCCTTCACCACTGTGCAAACGCGCCCCGTGGCGCGTTTTAAGTTGGGGGATTAAGTCCCCTTGAATCCTGAGGGTCCCCGGAGTCCAACTAGCCCACCATATACCTCCAAAAGCGCCATAGAGCTGCGTTGCAGAGAGGTGTAAAAAGGGGCATGGCCTCTGTACACCTCTCTGCAAGGCAGCTCCCTGACGCATACTGGAGGTTCCTGGTGGGCTAGTTGGCCCCAGGGACCCCCAGTATTCAAGGGGAATTCGTTCCCCTCTGCAAACGCGCCAGGGGGCGCGTTTGCAGAGTGGTGAAGGAAGGGGGCGGGGCCTGCGGCCCGATCGTTTTTTTTTTTTTAATTTTTTTAAATTTTTTTTTGGGGGAGGGGGGCCGCGTGGCCCCCCTCCCGGGCCACTACTTGCCCCGGGGACCCCATCCCCCGGGGCTAGCCCTCTCGTTGGGGACTGTGGGGGTCCCCAATCCCCCCACAGTCCCGCCGGCTCCCCGTGTCCTACGGGAGCCGGCATTGCTACACATGGGGAGCTGCTAAGATGCAGCTCCCCATGTGGAAAGCAATCGGCTTTGGATATTGGAAGAGAGAGCAGGTTTCCTGCTCTCTCTTCCAATATCCAAAGCAAGTTTGCAATGACAGGACGGGAGCCGCGAGGCTCCCGTCCTGTCATTGCAAACAGCAGTGTCCCGGGGGTAGGCACCCCGGGACACTGCAGGAGCCGGCCCTGGGGGTGGTGGTCCCCAGGGCCATCAAGGGCTCCAGGAGGGGGCCGCGCGGCCCCTCCCATTCAGTGCACAGCCCCGGGGAGGTGGTGGTCCCCGGGCTCTGGGGGTCCAAAACGGACCCCCATTGTAATTTTTTCTTAGTGCCCCGGGAGGTGGTGGTCCCGGGGTGTGTGGGGGCTGGAGCCCCCCACACAGGTTTTTAATAAAAAAAAGAAGCCCCGGGGAGGTGGTGGTCTCCGGGGCTGCGGGAGGGCTCAGAGCCCTCCCGCACCATTGTACATAAAGCCCCGGGGGGTGGTGGTCCCCGGGCTTGGGGGCCCTTAGAGGCCCCCCACACATAAAATTAACCCCCCCAGCATGCCCCCGGGACTTGGGCCACCCGGGGGCCAATTAACATCGAAGCGCGGGAGACCGCGCTCGATTTTTTTTCGGCAGGGTTCGCGCTCCCTGAGCGCATCCTGCCGATTTATAAAAAATAAAAAATTTTTTTTTTTGTCCAGGGGGTCCTTGTGGGACCCCCTGAGCAAACCTAGGGGGTCAGGGTGTTTCTACCCTCCCCCTTTGTGCGCTTTGCGCACTTGTTTCTGTCCCTCGGTTCTACCGAGGGACAAAATGGCTGCCAACATTTCCTGAATCGGAATGTTGACAGCCAGCTGACAGCCAATTAACATGCAGCTCGTGATCGGGAGGGTGCGCGAATCCTCCGTGCCCATAGATATATATGTACTTTTACTTTTTGATTTTCTCAGCAACTACTGAACGGATTTACACCATTTAACAAAAGGGTTCTTTCTGAACCAAGAACTACCTCTTTGCCAAATTTGGTGTAATTCCGTTCAGCAGTTCGGGCTGTAGCCGTGTCTAAAGTTTCCTATGGGAAAATGCATGGGGAAAACGCGTTTTGGGACCCCCCTTTTTCTCGGCACCCGCTTGACGTATCACCCCGAGACTTTCAGGGTAGGAGC
Source organism: Calotriton arnoldi (assembly GCA_963921515.1). Classification (NCBI taxonomy): domain Eukaryota; kingdom Metazoa; phylum Chordata; class Amphibia; order Caudata; family Salamandridae; genus Calotriton; species Calotriton arnoldi. The sequence continues at coordinate 1,109,811 of CAWUFW010002478.1, read as the reverse complement.
GGACCGGAGCGCCCCACGAAGTTTGAAAATTTCGCGAAGATACGTCAACCGGCAAGAGAGTTATTTCAAATAGAATGTCGCGGATTTCCTATGGATAATAGGTTGTAACTATAACTATCTACTGGCGACCGCCAGTAGATAATGTGTGTGTGTACATATATATATGTGTGTGTATATATATATATATATATATATATATATATATATATATATATATATATATATATATATTTTGTTGGACTTGGCCCTTTTTGCAGGGTCATCCCTGAACTTTTTGCCTTCCTCCTATATTTTCTCTGACATGTTTTTGTTGGTTTTATGACTCTGGGCACTTTACCACTGCTGATCAGTGCTAAAGTGCATATGCTCTCCCTATTGTAAATTGATGTGTGGATTAGTGACTCCATGATTGGCTTGTTTGATTTACTTGTCAGACCCTAGTACAGTGCACCACGTGTGCCCAGGGCCTGTAAATCAAATGCTGCTGGTGGGCTTGCAGCACTGGTTGTGCCACCCACAGAAGCAGTTTGTAAAGTGTGTCTCAGGCCTACCATTGCAGAGCCTGTGTGCAGTCTGTGACTGCCATGTCGAATTGGCAAGTGCACCCACTTGCCAGTCCCTAAACCTTCCCTTATCTTCATATCAGACACCCCTAAGGTAGGCCCAAGGGCAGGGTGCATTGTAAGTATAAGGTAGGACATGCCCTGGTGTGTGTGGCATGTCCTAATAGTGAATTACAGCCATTTTCGTTTTTCACTATTGCAAGGCTACCTGTTCCCCATAGGCCAGAATGGGCAGTTTGATTATTACACCTTATAATCCTAACTGACCCAGGGAACATGGTAGAAAAACGAATTTAGTATGCCTGAACTCAGAATGATAAAATACATCTTTTAGTGAAGTTGGTTTTAACATTCTGTGTTTGAAAATACCACTTTTAGAAAGTAGGTATTTTCTTGCCTAACTGTCCAAGCCTGCCTCTGCTCGGTTGTGTATTGTGTGTCTGGCTTTGTGAGTGACAGGGGCTGGGGGATTCCAGGAGACAGGGTGAGTCAGCACAGAGCTGAATAGACCTTCCTGCATATAGAGTGGTGGGAGGAGTTGCACCTGGGTCTGAATAGGGCTCTGCCTGCCTTCCACAATGCTGGCTCCACCTCCTGCCGGGCGGCTGATGACTCTGCCCCTCACTCACAAAGGGAGAAGGTGTCTCCTGACAGAAGGCACCCAGAACTGGTTTGGACCAGGTACAGGACCCTCTGCCTTCAGAGGACAAAGGATTTTTGACCATAAATACTGGGGCCCAGACCCCATGAAATTAGATCACTTCTGGGAAATCAAGAAACCTGTTGCCAAGGAGAAGAACCGGAGAAGCTGAAGGAGGAGTACTGCCCCTGTGCTGTTTTGCTGATTGGGGTTGGCCTGCAGTGGTTGCTTTCTGCCAAGGACAGGAGAAAAGACTTTGCTGTGCTTTATCATCTTGAAGAAGAGAATCTCCAAGGGCTTGAACTGAGCTTGCCTCCTGCCTGAAGTCACAGGGACACAACGACTTCACCCCTTCTGTTTGCCTGCATCTAGAACTGCTGTTTTAGCTGCTAACAGAAGGAAATTGCAATACCGACGCCGGCGAGCGACGGCGTAACCTGCACCGAAGCCGTGGGCACCGCTTGTGAAGAGCACGACGCACCGCCCCGACTTGCACCGTAGGCCCGACGCCTGCCGACGCCGTGCGACATCGACTCCGAAGCCGTCATCGAGGCCGCTGCCTGCACCGGAGCCGAGGACACAGCTCGTGATGTTAACGACGCACCGTCCCGACTCGCACCGCAGCCCCGACTTCACCGACGCCAGGGCTTCATCACCGCGGAGCCGATCCTCGACGCGGGTGACCCCCGAATTCATCGACACCGCACCATCGTAAGGAACCGCCGCCTCGCCGCCATCCGTGACGTCACCTCCCCGACACAGTAAGGAACCGACGCCTCACCTCCCCTGCGCTGCAGTAAGGAACCAAGACATCACCTCCCCTGGGGTCGTAAGGAACCGACGCCGCCGGCGCCAACGAAGCATCACCTCCCCGACTCCGTGCACCGTCTTTGTTTTCATCGAATTCCAGGTACTGTTCTTTGTGGGTCTGCTCGACTCCGGGCCCGACGCCGCGCACCTCGCGGTCGGCGCCGTACTTTGGGATTTCCTCCGGTCACGACGTCGTGATAACTCCAAGTGGAGTTATTTGTTGCTACAAGCTTTATTTGATTGACTATCCTATTTTTGAAGATAACGTGAACTGTCTCTATCATTTTAAGTCTATTTTTGGATTACAGTATTGTGGAATTTTGCTATTGGGTCTTGTGTTAAGTCTATATAAAGATTACTTATTTTTACATACAACCTGTGTGGTGTCCATCTGTAGTGTTTTCACTGTATTACTGTATGTGTTCACAAATGCTTTACACACTGCCTCTGAGATAAGCCTGTCTGCTCGTGCCAAACTACCAGGGGGTGAGCAGGGGTTATTTTAGGAGTGTATCCCCCTTACCCTGACTAGAAGCAAGGGTCCCTATTTGGACAAAGGTGCAAACCATTGCCAACTAGAGACCCCCAGTTCTAACATATATATATATTATCTACTGGCGGTCGCCAGTAGATAGTTATAGTTAGGACCTATTTTCCATAGGAAATCCGCAACATTCTATTTGAAATAACTTTGGCGCCGGTTGACGAATCTTCGTGAAATTTTCCAACTTGTTGGGGCGCTCCGGTCCGCTCCTATCCTGAAAGTCTCAGGGTGATTCGGCAAGCGGGGGCCGAGAAAAAAGGGGGGTCCCAAAACGTGTTTTCCCCATGCAATTTTCCATAGGAACCTTTAGTCGCAGCTACAGCCCGAACTGCTGAACGGAATTACACCAAATTTGCCAAAAAGGTAGCCCTTGGTTCAGAGTCGTGCCTTTTGCTTAAATGGTGTAAATCCGTTCAGTAGTTCCTGAGAAATTTGAAAAAGAAAACACATATGTATCTGGGCGGAGCCTAACCACACATGTCATCGTGAGATCTGATTGGCTGTCAGCACTTCATCCTGGAATTGCTGGCAGCCATCTTGGGACCAATATAAATGATAGTACCCCATTGAAATGCATTGTAGTGAATCGAAGATTTTGAGGGTTACCAAAAGGAGAACTATAAAGGGTGATAACAGACTTTAGTTACATTAGAATTCATTTGTTGATGGTACCATACTAATTTCAGGAATTGTGGTGTGTTCTAAGGTGATTTTACCCTGTGAAAAACCTTCTGCTGGGATATCATGAATCATGTTTGAGAGAACTATTTTCACATGCTTGTCCCATACAGTTTTGGAAGGTGCTCCAGAAGCTAAAATGAGAGCATATTTTCTGTAAATTCACATTATCTTTCTCAGTCATGTGAGAATGAAGTCTGACATTCTCAGTAAAACATGTACATCCAACAAGGGCAGAGACTGTCAGTTGATTCCTTTGTGTTCTACTGCAGCTTCCCAGAGTGTTCTAAAGAACAACTAGAGTGCTAACAGCCTTACTTATGACAAAAGTATGGCACACCTGAAGCCATCTTGATTGGAATAAACTGGTAACACTTAAAACATTTAATTTAAAAAGGAACAAAATGAGGGGGTTCATTTTGCCATAGAAATTATGGTTAGTGCTGTAGAAAGAAAAATTAGGACATGTTTTAAGTGAGATCTCGAATATCTTCCTGTTATATTTCAACAGGAGCAGCCTGTCAGTTGATGCCTTTGTGTTCTACTGCAGCTTCCCAGAGTGTTCTAAAGAACAACTAGAGCGCTAACAGTCTTACTTATGACAAAATTATGGCCCACCTGAAGCCATCTTAATTGGAATAAACCGGTAACACTTAAAACATTTAATTTAAAAAGGAACAAAATGATGGGGTTCATTTTGTCATAGAAACTATGGTTAGTGCTGTAGAAAGAAAAATTAGGACATGTTTCAAGTGTGATCTCAAATATCTTCCTGTTATATTTCAACAGGAGCAGCCTGTCAGTTGATGCCTTTGTGTTCTACTGCAGCTTCCCAGAGTGTTCTAAAGAACAACTAGAGCGCTAACAGTCTTACTTATGACAAAAGTATGGCACACCTGAAGCCATCTTGATTGGAATAAACTGGTAACACTTAAAACATTTAATTTAAAAAGGAACAAAATGAGGGGGTTCATTTTGCCATAGAAATTATGGTTAGTGCTGTAGAAAGAAAAATTAGTGCTAAAACACTACCCCCAGCACGACACCCTACACTACCCAAACATAACTGCACTACCCTAAACCCTAAAACACTACCACCAGCACGACTCCCTACACTACCCAAACACCACTGCACTACCCTAAACCCTAAAACACTACCCCCAGCACGACTCCCTACACTACCCAAACACCACTGCACTACACTAAACCCTAAATATACCCCCAGCATGATCTCCCACACTACACAAACACCACTGCACTACCCTAAACCCTAAAACACTACCCCCAGCACGACCCCCTACACTACCCAAACACCACTGCACTACCCTAAACTTTAAAACACTAACCCCAGCATGACCCCCTACACTACCCAAACACCACTGCACTACCCTATACCCTAAAACACGACCCCCTACACTACACAAACACGACTGCACTACCCTAAACCCTAAAACACTACCCACAGCATGACCCCCTTCACTACACAAACACCACTGCACTGCCCTAAACCTTAAAACACTACCCCAGCACTACCCCCTACACTACCCAAACACCACTGCACTAACATAAACCCTAAAACACTACCCCCAGCACAACCCCCTACACTACACAAACACCACTGCACTACCCTAAACCCTAAAACACTACCCCCAGCACGACTCCCTACACTACCCAAACACCACTGCACTACCCTAAACCCTAAATCTACCCCCAGCACGACCCCTACACTACCCAAACACCACTGCACTACCCTAAACCATAAAACACTACCCCCAGCATGACCCCCTACACTACACAAACACCACTGCACTACCCTAAACCCTAAAACACTACCACCAGCATGACCCCCTACACTACTCAAACACCACTGCACTACCCTAAAACACTACCCCAGCACGACCCCCTAACCTACCCATACACCACTGCACTACCCTAAACCCTAAAACACTACCACCAGCACGACCCCCTACACTACTGCACTACCCTAAACCCTAAAACACTACCCCCAGCACGACCCCCTACACTACCCAAACACCACTGCACTACCCTAAACCCTAAAAACCTACCCCCAGCACGACCCCCTACACCACCCGAACACCACTGCACTACCCTAAACCCTAGAAAAGAAACCCCCACCCCATGCCCAATCCCCCTTACCTCTCACTCCTCATGGTTCCTCTCTCCTCGTGGTTCCTGCTTCACGTCATCTCTGAGGGGCGGTGCACGTCGTTGTGAGGAAACGGAACAGTCTCTGCTTCCTTACAACGACATGGATCGTCTACATGTTTTTTAGAACGCATGGTCATTTACCATACATACCTTTACAACAAAATTCATTGTAAAGGCATGCGTGGTAAATGACCATGCGTTCTAAAAAAATGCGTAGTAATGACTTTGTGATGTACAACGCATGCGTGGTAATGCATGCATTGTAATGGTATCGCAAAGTAAAAAAGTCGTTGTAACGGCTGTTTACCGATCGAAGCTGGCCCCTGTTCTTCAGTGAGACGTTTATTTGATTAATTAGGAGGAAGGAATGTGTTTTTTTTACCGAAAAGTGCATTCTTGGCTGTTGTATTGTGAAAGTGTCCGCGTGGCCTGGTTTCACTTCCGGTGAGAGAGTGGAAGAGTCTGTTTGGATCTAAAGGAGTTCTGTTGTTGGACGGGGCCGGCGCGACATGTCATCAGAAAACATAGCTAATGGAAAGCGTCCTCCCTGAAGTGTGGAGCAGTGCCATGAGAGGTCAACGAGTGTGCGTCCCACCGCATTATGACCGTACCGCGTGACCCATGTGCCGCCTCCAGGGTACGGGAGGCAGAAGCGGCATCGCAGGTCCTCTTGAAGACCGTTGTAGCACTAATTCTACATTTTGGTACTAGGGCATTTTAACTTCGTTGTTCCTGCCAGATACAAAGAGAAGATCCTGTGTTATTCAGTGCCCTCGTTACCTTTTTTGTGGGTTGTGGTGCTTGTCACTTCGCTGCCCCGCCGGTGCACACGACTGGGCACCCCACCTCGTGTGCCATCTGCAGGGCCTCTGCCCTTAGATCACTGGTTTCGGTTTCTGGAGTGGCAACATTAACAGTTGCTCCCAAAGGACTAGCCTGAACACTTAGGTGAATATCCCCTGCACCAGCATTCCACGGAAATTCTTTCCTAGCTCTCCCACGTCAACGAGCACGGCTCCGCTCGCGACACCGTATGACGTCATCGGAGCCATAAGAGGACCTCGTCGGCGTGTTGACGTCAGTTCCACCCATTTTTTCCGTGCCACCGAGGCAAACAGGGGACCGAGACATTTTCACATGTATACATAGTATAATAAATATATATATATTCACTGAAAAAACCATAGGTTTCAGGCACGTTATAGTTAGAAATTAGCATTTAAAAAACCTTAGAAATTCACTGAAAAAACCATAGGTTTCAGGCACGTTATAGTTAGAAATTAGCATTTAAAAAACCTTAGAAATTCACTGAAAAAACCATAGGTTTCAGGGGCGTTATAGTTAGTTGGACATTTCACTCGTACAAAACCATAGAAATTCCCCCGTTATAGTTAGTTCAGCTAACTATAACTCGCGCACCCGCAATGCACTGCTGATGACGTCACATATTACATCACTCATGACATGGTCAGTGACATCACTGATGACATCACTGATGACATCACTGATGACATCATCCAGTGAATGTGTGTTTTTCTGAAAATTAAATATGTTTTATATATGTATATCTCAAGGTCGATGGAAGAATAAATGGGTATATAAGTGTCTAAATGGATGATTTTTTTTTGTAAAATTGATTGTATAACTGACTAAGTGTATCTTAGTGAATACATGGGTTAGTGAGTAATGTTTAAATATGAAAATATCTGTATCAGTCTCTCACTTTGTGTATAAGTGGCTGCATGGGTTGGTGAGTAGCTACATGAGTGTCTATATGGGTTATTAGTTGGTTTTTTGAGTATCAGTATGAGTGTCTGAGTGTCTGTATGGTTCGGTGGGGGGTATTACTTAGTGCATAGATGCATGAATGAGTGACTCACTGTTTGTATGTGTTGAAGACAGCATGTGTGCAGGACTGTATAGGTGGATGAGTATGTGTATGGGTGTGTTAGTGAGTGAATGACTGTCTCAATAGTGTCTTTCTGAGTAACTACATATGTTTTAATCTAGTATATGTGAGTTTTGGTGTATATAAGTGAGTATATGTGAGAGTGAGAGATTGGAAGAGTTCCTGTACAAATAAGTAGGTGTTTCTATAAGTGATTGTTTAAGAGAGTAAGTATGTGTAAGTTTCTGTAGAAGTAAGTGTGGTAGTGTGTGTATAACTGTATATGCAAGTAAATGGATTTTTGATACTTTGTTTGCATGTGTGACTATGTGTGTGAGTAACTCTATGGATGAGTGGCGGTGTGTAACAGGATGTATAGGTGTATGAGTACATATGATGAGTGAGTACATGTATGAGTGACTGTATAGGGACTGTTGGTGAATGAGTGGATGTGTGTGTAGATCTTGGAATTACTGAATAGGTGTGTTGTAATTGGTATCGGTATGTCCATTGTTTTGAAAATGGTAGTTTGTATTTTTGAGTGTTTGTATCAAAGGTTATATTAGGGTGAGAGGAGGTCTGCCACTCTATCACAAGGATGATGTCATCAGTGATGTCATTTGAGATGTCATCAGTGATGTCATGAGTGATGTCATGACTGATGTCACTGACCATGTCATGAGTGATGTAATATGTGACGTCATCAGCAGTGCATTGCGGGCGCGCGAGTTATAGTTAGCTGAACTAACTATAACGGGGGAATTTCTATGGTTTTGTACGAGTGAAATGTCCAACTAACTATAACGCCCCTGAAACCTATGGTTTTTTCAGTGAATTTCTAAGGTTTTTTAAATGCTAATTTCTAACTATAACGTGCCTGAAACCTATGGTTTTTTCAGTGAATTTATATATATATATATATATTCAAACGAAAATTGACGTGAAAGACGCCTCAGCCAGGCGAGTCCGGGTTTGGTCAGCGAAGTCACCGCTTATACATAGCAAATGAAATTCGCACTCCTTCCGTTGTGCGAAAAGCTAGCCACTCCAGTCGAGAATGGTGGAAATAAGGTTTTAATTCAGCAGGCAGCCCAATATCATAGCATGAGGCGTTTCAACCCCATCGGGTCGTAATCATATGCAGTAATGAGACGAGCAGTTGCTTCTGGTTTTTAAATATCCTGCGGCTTTAAACAGTAAGGAAGGACTTGTGTGCAAAAGTTTTAAAGGTATAGTAACCTTCAGTTCTTTCACGGACTTCAATGCCCAAAATACTTTGCAAGTGTAAAGATAACATCACTGCGTCCTCCCTTTTAGTACCGATTTCATCAATGCTTTGTTTGCAACAATTAGCAAAAAAAATGTGCCCTCTTGTTGCCTCATGTAGAATAATTCTGTGTAGGGCTGAGTGGCAGTATTATTTGTAATTTACACCCAAAGCATTTCTCGTGTGCTCGTTAGTTCATGACAGCAATCTGTGCTTGGTTTAAAGTTCAATATTTCCCCATTCTCGAAGTGCAAGGAAAGTACCTCCGCAAACTCTAGCTGTTTCTCCAAAATGTTCAAAAGATATTCAGCAGGCAGGCCTCCCGCTCTCACAGTGGCGTAGCCTTTCCTGGGCAGTGGCCCCAAATCTGTCAAATCCTCCTTAGTAGATCAAAGGCAGCCGGCGGGCATCCCCTTTTAATATATAATCCAAACGAAAATTGACGTGAAGGACGCCTCAGCCAGGCGAGTCGGGGCTTGGTCTGCGACGTCACCGCTTATACATAGCAAATGAAATTCGCACTCCTTCCATTGTGCGAAAAGCAAGCCACTCCAGTCGAGAATGGTGGAAATAAGGTTTTAATTCAGCAGGCAGCCCAATATCATAGCATGACGCGTTTCAACCCCATCGGGTCGTAATCATATGCAGTAATGAGACGAGCAGTTGCTTCTGGTTTTTAAATATCCTGCGGCTTTAAACAGTAAGGAAGGACTTGTGTGCAAAACTTGTGTGCAAAAGGGAAACCTTCCAGCACAAAAACAATCACAAGAGGCTTTTTCCTCATTCTAAGTATGCTGCATAATGCAGCACACAAAGAAGAAAAAAAACGAGGAGAAAGAAATATATTTCTCCTCGTTGTGCCTCCCTTAGAGCAAAGGTTTTTGCCGCTGCCTCAGAATTTGGATTTCCCGTAAATCTGAGGCAGTGTCAAAAAGCCATGGATGTTGCTGCGAACAGTTTTCTGCGTGAAAGGGGCACATATTTATAAGGCCATGAAAAGACACGTAACGTCACTTTATGTGGCCTTATAAGTATGCCAATGGCACATTTTGCCACCGGAACGTAAAAAAAGTGACGTTCCGGCGGTACAAAAGCGCCGGCAGGGCCACATAAATGAGGCCCCTTGTGTACACAGCATGCGCTAATCGAGGCACCACAACAGCCCCCATGTGCACAGCAGGCACGACCCGGGACACACTGAATACAATCCATGCACCCCTTGTGTGCACACCGTGCATACAAAGCATGTACCCTCCTGCGAGACCCCGTGTACACCCCATGCATCCCCATGAAAGAGACTGAACACAGAACTGCAGCCCATGTCTAAACAGCACCGTGTCTCTTAACTCTGTATCTAACCATCAGCAACAAAAAACGACTCCCCAAACTAACCTTAAACATCAGCTCTTCAGTGAAACATGCGTCTAAATATCCACATAGCCGGGTAACTTAGCTGCTGTGCAGGTTTCTGTGCAAAGAAATGTACATACAGATACATATGCCCTTTATTAGAAACATGGTTTTTCTGGTGAAGTTCCTCTGAGGCACTAAATACCATTTATGATCAAAAGAGCAGTCCTCCCAACTTTTCTTTAGGTTACATTGTAAGTGTTCAGATTCAAACCCTGGTCTGGACCAGCATTACAGATCTCCTGCTCTTAAAATGGTGCTGAGAAGGTGCCTCCTGCAGAAGGGCCAACCCTGCGCTCTTTGAACTACATTTAAAACATTGCATGCTAAAAACTGCATCTACAGATCGTCACCCTCCCATGGAGGAATCAAAGTTAACCAAGAGCACACTGTGCAGGTTAAGCTCCAAAGCTTTGAAGCAGGCAGTGTGAGGGAGAGAAATGCAGAAGTAGTTTGAGAGCAGAAGGGGTAGGTGCAGTCAGGTTGTCCATAGTGTGCAGAGCTTGGCAGCACAGCATGCAAGGGACGGCCAGTGGGGCATGCATAAAGCAAGCAGGGAGGTGGACCCAGCGTGGGAAGAGCCTGGCATTAAGGCCCGGGTGGGTAGTGGTCAGCACTGGGTCTAGCTAGGCAGTTGATGAAGCATGGTTAGTGGGACTAGAATGTGAGAGCTGGGCAGTAGTCCACTATGCGGGGAGCTGGGCAAGGGGACCAGCATAGGTAGATTATGTGACTTGAGTATAGCTTGGCAAAAGGTAGATGGGCAGTGTGGTCAGCCTGGAGAGCGATGGGCAACGGGACAGCCTGGACAGATGATCTAGCATTGGCAGAGCTGGGCACTGGGCCCTGGAGCGCCAGGAGTGTGTTTGCGCACGGGGTGCACCGTGGACCTGGTCTCTGCCCAGCGCAGTGCACCCTTGTGTGCATGTGTGTAGTGAGCATGGACTCTGTCTCAAGACAGAGGGACCATGCCATAGGTGGCCATCAGATGGCTTCTGGACCCACCTGGCTCACAGCAGCCACCCTGGGGCGCAGGGCAAAGGGTGTTGATGGTCTCCCTCCCTCCCCGGACCCTGTAGCCTCTCCTCTCCCCCTCACACACACCATCTGCCCCAAAGAAACAGTCCCACAACAAGACACAAATAGCTGAGAAAGTGGGCATGGGACCCGGGTGGCACTTACTTCTTGCGGGCCTGGCTGTTGGAGGGAATGCTGGAGCCCTTCCCCTTGCAGGGTGCACAGATGGTGCACAGATGGTGCCCGTGTGTGACAGTGTGCGTACTGTTGCCCATTATACACAATTTGCACACTTTCCGCTGTAGTGAAAAAGTTTGAGGACACTCACCCAGTCAGCCTAAGCCTGGAATTTGCCATCCTGGTTTCATACTGTCTCATCTTTGTGGATGCCTTCTTGTTGCTCAGGCTGTCAGACTCACTGCTCACACCCCTGCAGTGCCTCATGACAAGCGCGAGACTAGAGGCCCACACATAGCTCCTGAGCCAATCAAGACACTGCTCCCTTGCTGTTTATGTTTAAAACAGCACGAGAGCAGCACCAAGATTGGCTAGGGCAGGAATACACAGTGCTCCTTTGATCCGTATGAGCCTGCAGAGCCCCACCTTAATTCATCCATCTACTTGAGACTGTAATAAAGCACCACAGCTGCACTACCAAAATAAAAGCAGTTTTTCTTTACAATAAATGCGGGGGTTGGGGGCTAACGCCCTTAATGCTCCCATAGAGGAACCGCCCCTGCGACCACTTCCACCACAAGATAGCACCCATTTACATAAACTTCGATCCTCAACCCCCTGACCTCTTCTGCAACCCTACAACCACAACCACCAGCCACCAGCTTACTGCATGGGAACAACTTAGCACACGGAAAACTACCCCTGATGAACTCCATCCACTCAGGAGCACCCACCGACCCCTGCCCCCATTGACTCTTCAACCTCGGAAGCAACAAGATCAGCCACCAGCTCACCACCATCATCAATGCCTCCATAACTAGAGCCACCTTTTCCGACGCATAGAAAGACTCAGAGGTCAGATCTTTCCTCAAGAAACCTTCAGCAGACCCCAGGGGGCTCCAGAAGTACCATCCCATCTCCCTCCTCCAGTTCCCCGCCAAAGTCTTGGAGAAGGCCATCAACCTCCAACTCACAGGTCACCTGGAAAGAAACAAACTGCTGAACCCATCCCAATTGGGTTTTAGAGACAACCACAGCACAGAGACAGCCCCTGATTGCAGCAACAGACAACATCGAGTCCTACTTGTCAGAGGACAATCTGCCATTCTTATCCTCTCTGATCTCTCTACAGCTTTCAACACTGTCTCCTACCACACTCTCATTGATTGACTATGCCAGATCGGAATCACAGACGATGTGGCAAGATGGATGACATCCTTCCTCATGGGATGCACCCAGAGAGTCCACCTCCCCCGTTCAACTCACAACCCAAGCACACCATCTGTGGAGTACCCCAAGGTACCTACCCTCTTAAACATCTACATGACACGACTCGCAGACATCATCAGATCTCATGACATCAACATGATCTCTTACGCTGATGACACTCAGCTCATCCTGTCACTCTCAGCAAACTCCACCTTGATAAAGACCATCTTCCACAACTGCAAGAAGAACGACACAACATAGATGAAAGACAACTGCCTTAAACTCAATACGGACAAAACAGAAGTTCAGATCTTTGGCAGACACATCGCCCTGGGGAACGACTCCTGGTGGCCAGAGGAGCTTGGACCTACACTCATGCCTTAAGAGCATGCCTGCAACCTCGGCATCATACTGAGCAATTAACTCTCCATGAAACATCAGGCCAATGCTGTCGCCTCGGCTTGCTTACACACGATCCGCATGCTCCACAAAATCTTCAGATGGCTCCCCATCAGCACAAGGAAAATCTTCAGATGGCTCCCCATCATCACACGGAAAACTGTGATGCATGCCATTATCACCAACTGGCTCGACTACGACAATGCACTCTATGCCGGCACCACCACTGTACTTATGCAAAGTCTCCAGTCAATCCATAACACAGCAGCCAGACTGATCCTCAACCTGCCCAAGAGGACATACATCACCCAGCATCTGAAAGACCTCCACTAGCTCCCCGTCCAGTAGAGATGCCAGTTCAAGCTCCTGACCCACGCCTACAAAGTCCTCCACAACCAAGGAGCAGACTACATGAACCACTGCCTGATCTTCCAGCAGCCGACCAGAAATTTCTGCTCTGCACACCTCGCCCATGCTCAGGCACCACATACCCGCCTCAGTCGCTCTGGAAGGCGCTCCTTCTCCCACCTTGCCGCCAAAGCCTGGAAACCCCTACCACTTGATTGATTGATTTATCCATTCCTATTCCCCTACAAGTTCAACAATCCTCCACAAATAATGAAATTAAATTAAAAAAACAGTAAATATATTACCAAATCATAAAAAAGAATACTACACAAAAAATAATTAAATACACTTAATATTAAAATAATAACAACTTATAACTCAAAACCTGAAAAAAATAAGCAAAATATTTCAATAATGACATCAAGTACAGCTATATCTAAAGAAACAATATAAAACACGTAAATCTTACCTTCAGTATTCTGTTCCACAATTGTTTTGACTTCACAATATGTTTGACTTCACAATATTTGTGGCAATCAATATTGCTTAAACATTATTTTGGTGGAATACCCTGGGTGTGGCAGTAGGCGTGACCCAACCACCTTTATAAGGTGATGGTCAAGGGACTCGCAGCATCTTTTGCCTCCGTACCACAGTTGTCCCCCACACCGATTGACAGCATCTTTCTCTTTCTGCAGATCATGATGGTTTTGGATAGCATGGTGCTGTGAGCTTCAGTTTTGGAGACTGGCGGCCATTATTGCTGATGGATGCAATCCTGTATGTGAATGTGGCTTGTGGTGGAGCCTGGCCCTGCTTATGTTTGGGCCCGGTCTGTGGTTTGAATTTTTTGGAGCCCTCTCCCCCCGCCTCAGAGTAAGGAGTGCTGAAATGGATAGAGGTGCAGCCGTACTTTAGGCAGGGTTTGAGCTTCTTTGAGCAAGTTTCGCATCCCCGAAGATTTGAAGCTTGGGACAGTCACTCGTCCATCCCCTGTTCTAGGATACTTTATTGACATAAAGTGTCCCAATACTTTGAGTCCATGTCCTCTTCATCATGGTCATTACGAAGTGAGGTTTAGCCTCATCCAATCCAAATATAAAAATATTTTCTCCTCCATGTACCTGCCTCTGTGTTTTCCTGCCCCCACGGTGGGAGTCAGCGTCCTACCCATGTCTTGAATAACATCAAACCGACCTGTGGTCGGGGCATGCCGGGTACAGGAGGGAGGGAATGTTAGGTCTGTGATGTGGAAGACCTGGCCTGAGAGCGATGTAGGTCACCAATAAGCAATCTGGATGTTTTCTCCTTGCCCATCTTCCTCATATAATCAATTCTAAGTGATGGTTTACCCAAGCAAACATCATACCTGACCACAATGAAATGGAAAGAGTAGGCACTAAAAAACAAGCCTTGGACACACCAAAATTTCTCATAGTGCAATTATATTTAAAAAAGGAGCAGAGTGGCAGCAAATTGCAGCTGCAGGGCCCTCAAAAACTTTAAGAAAGCAATAATAAGTTATAAGACAGGGAAGGTGGAGTAATGCTAAAGTGGTGTAGTGGAGAGGTTAAATAAGCTGACTAGGTGGAGGAGCAATGGAGGAGCTGGTTAAGTGGTGTAAAAATAAAAAATACAAAAAAGAGATAAATAAAGAAAACCGAGTGGGACAGGGAGAGGCAGTGAAAGTAAGGCATGAGCTGGCGAGGAAGAGTGTGGGGCAGGGTTTTAGGTTGGGGAGCAACACACAAAGGAGAGAGCAAAAACATATCTACTGCCAAAAGAAAAAGGTAGTTCCCTGAATGTAAGCAGAGGAAAGATACAAGTCATCCAATCAATAGGATGGTTAAGAAACTGTGCCGCAGGGAAAGGACAAAAAAGAAGACGTAAGAAAGCCATCAAATAAGAAGCAAGTAAATGAGACTGACAAGAAAACCAACCTGTAAGTATTAATATTGTCATCAATAATCCGTCCACAACAGAAAGCTAAAAGGTGACTGTAGGTGAGACCTAAAAATAACAGTTCAATGCTGCTTTAAAAATACTTCTATCAAACCTGCAGCACCACAACCACTGAAGATAAAACCCCTAGTAGTATCTACTGATTGTCCAAGTACATTTGATACCCTTTGCCTTCCTCACAAATGCACCCAAGTTCACAAATACCTTATCAATAAACTTGTGGGCGCTGTTGGGTTTGATTTAACTCGTCGACTAATAAGTTATTTTGCTTTAGCATAGGTGGAGCGACAGGAGTCAGTGGTAAATTGGTACATCTAATATTGTGAGGACTTAATTGAGAAGTTTGTTCCTCTTAGATTTAGGCATGATCAGACGAATCTTCCACTAGAGTATTTGACTTCACTGTAGCCAGAGTAACTACATATGATAGTAAGCATTCTGCTTTTTACACTACAATACTAAGTAGAGTAACTAGAGGCCGCTCTAGCTCTTAAATGGAAACCTGACTACAAAAATAATTTATTTTTATGTCGCATCAGTGAAGGTTGTTCAACTCTGGTGCATGTTTCTTGTTTTAACACAATGTAAAATGTATGCGAGAAATAGGTTTTTGATATATGCCACGTGGCAAATGTAGCTGGTGAAGATGTGAGACTGGAAAACTCTTCACTGTTGAGTGGCTTAAGTTGGAAGCTGCAGCGATTGTAGATCAACCAGGCGAGACATCTCTCATAACCATTGGACTACTACCCAGTGGTGTCATGAATCCCCAGCTTTTGCAGCTTAAGCGGGGTGGTGTTGAAACTCATAGTTATTTATGAGTCTTTCTTGTCTCCAGCTCTGCAGACAAAAGCTCTAAAAAATACATAAATATGGAACACTGATAACAGAGGTCAAGCAAGGAAAGTTAATAACAACAAAGAAATGAAGCCGAAAAACGAGAGGGGGAAAAGAGAGTGAGAGGGGAAAAGAGAGGGCTGGAAGGAAGAGTGAAAGGGTGGGCATATGAAAATAAGGAAGCAACTGTGACGAGAAGGAAGGGTAAAAATGATCAAAGGAAGGATGCAAGGGCGAATCGACTGATGGATGTAAGGATGGATGAAAGTATGAAAAGATGGAGAGATGGATGTATATATGAAAGGCTTAAAGATGAACGAAAGGTGTTAATAACGGACCTCACTGTAGGGCTTACTCGCTCCGCTCACCCAATGGCATTCGAGGTATGGATCAAAGTGGGGGTTATTTTAATTTGCGGGCTTCTCCCTTGCTACTACTTGTGAGAATAATTTTAAAATGGGGGATGAAGAAAATACCCCTAATGGAATGCATTTTTAATTGGCGTCAAGTGTCCATAGCTTTAGTCGGTGGCATAAGTTTTATATACAGAAGTGTTGAGGTCATAAGAGATGTGCTGGAGATAAGGTGAGGAGTGTTAGCTTTATGCCCACCATGCAGAAGACCCTCTATGAAGTACTTCATATTCATGGAAGATGCCCAGTTGATGCCCTTCACAGATCTTCCAACATCTCACTGAATATTGGGTAAACCCAGTGTAGAATACGTGGTAGCCTTAACTTCACTAACCTAAGAGTTAGCATTTTACAAACTAGGACTTTCACAGAATCTTTAAAACCCTATGCACGATCATTTACAAATAAAATATGAAACCTTTTCTTGAGATAAAAATATACTCCATGTGATGTACCTCTATTACCTTTAGTCAGTAAAAGGATGCTGCCATTACATTACACAACATCCTCAATCCAGCTATTGCAACCCATGAATCCAGAGTTCCAGAATGGGTAGGCATCCAGTTAATATTCAAAAGAAAGCATGCCCTTTACTGCTTGTAGTTCATTATGTGGCTGGTGGCCTGAAACATTAGCTAAACAGGAAGTGTCCTGAAAATTCCTATATCCTGTTAGAGAATTTGTTCAATAGGCATTGACCTATGTCATCAATAGGAGGGGGCAGTCATAGAACCAACTCATGGTACAAACACCATAGAGGGCCTGTGGCGTAAGGGTCAATGATAAATACTCAGTCTGACGGACTAGGCCAGTAGTTAATTTGTAAAAAAAAAAAAGATAATTTCACAGGCCTCTGCTGCCGAATGTGGCGTTGTTCAATACCCAGTTTCTATCTCACGCCTTTTTCATCCACCACCCTACTCTTCCTGTCTTTTTATCTCACTCTTGAAGGTTCTTTTTCATCCCTATGTTTTTCCAGGGGCGTGGCTTGACACGCAACGGAGATGGCGGCTTTTCTTTGAGCTCCATGACACTGCCGGTACCGAGGCTCATTTAACATGCTATACAGGTGATTTTTCATTGCCCTTCAACTCCGGAGAGCGGCGGAATACTCCAGGATCATTGGAGAGTGTTTTTATTTCCCTGAAACACTCAATTTGATGCTGCGACATGGGAAATGTGGTGATGGTTATTTTTCAAAATGGCGACCGGACGTGAAATTCTCCACACAAATTGACGTATGGAGGCTGCATCTTGTTATCATTGCGCCTATTTGCTACACTAATGCTTCCTAAGGTACTGTTCTATATTATTTTATTGCGACGCTTTGTTGTGTCCGTACCATAGGGGTGTGGCTTATTGCTCCGTGGAGTGGGTTTCTCTCTCTTCAGCTTCAAGATACGGTCGTCTCAATTTTCATACGCTACAAGGGATTTTCAACTATCCTTCAGCCCCAAGGATTAGGTGGAAGTCCAATGAGTGCCAGAGAGTGGTGTGTTCTCTTCTTGAGTCACCAGTTTTGAGGCTGCGACATGAATTGCGATGCTGTAAGACTCCCTAAAATGGCAGCTGCCTGCGCAACTCTCCTCATGACACGACATGGAATTGCTAAGTCTCACGTTTAAAACTCTTAAAAGCTCTTTTGAAGTTGCTTAAAGTACCTTTCCACATTGCTCTAGTCCCATACAGCGCTGTTCATAGCTATCACATATCTTATGCAGATAGTTTCTTTTCAGGGTCTGCAGTTCTAAAATGGCGCCAGCTGTCTGAATTTTGTCTCATATTGTTCTGTTTAAATTGAACGCCTACAATCTGACATTGAGGCTGGTTCTAATAGTGGTTGCTTATTCCAGAGGATGTAAGTGTGACGATATTATCATGTTGTGATACTTCCTATTAATTTGGCGGCACAACTGAATAATTTGGTTGGCTATAGGAGAGTATATTCTTCACTCTAAGACCATACTACGCCTTATCTGCTTCTTCTAACCATCCTAAGGTTTTCTGCTGACGACTGCTACGATCTTATCCAATGGCGGAAGGCATAGGTGTTACTACCAAAGACAGAGACTCTAAAGAGAACTTAAAACGTTCCAAACAGACCTCTCACACTCCGGAATCGCCAGCTAAGAGCAGCCTTGAATCCACCTCAACTTTGGAGGCGATTTTACTTGAGCTCAACACTGTTCATGATATCGCACAAAGTACCAAAACAAATACTGATTTACTTCAGATAGAGGTGGCTGCAATTCGTAATGATCTCAAATCTCTTTCACTGCGTGTTTCTAATGCGGAAACAAGGATAAGCAATGTGGAAGACTTTACAAATAAGCAAGCGAAGCACATTCAAAATCCGGAACATTCCATTGCTTCATTGAGGAGAGATCTCACGAAACAGGAGGATCGAAATAGAAGAAGTAATCTTCCTATTTTTGGATTACCGGAGGATTGTGAAAAGTCTGCTCCTTCAGTCATTGATTTCTTGCTTACATGGATCCCAAATACCCTGAATATTTCTTTCAATAAAGACTTTGAGATAGAGCGCGCTCATAGGGTCCCAACCTTCAAACCAAGATCAATGTCCTCTTCAAGGCCCCTGATTTTTAAACCTTTGCGCCACCAACATACTGAACTAATTCTGGCACAAATGAGGAAAATTAAGTCAATACAATGGAAAGGCCACAGAATATCCATTTCACAAGACTTTGCCAGAGACACGGTGATCCGCCGCAAAGGCTTCCTGAATCTATGCAAGAGTCTCACTGATTTAAATATTCCATTCTCTTTTGCTGGTCCCTCAAGATTCCGGATCACTTACAAATGTCGCCCACAGATCTTTTCTGAACCTTCAGATCTCTCGACATTCTTGGATAATTAATCTGAATCGCAAATGGACTTAGACTCTCTTCCTGGTACATCTCGTCTCTAATGTTTTTGTGTTAATCGACATGATCTGTGCCTTATATTTTTTCATTTATCTAGTATATATGCAGGTGCCTCTCAATTTCTTCATCAACTATTATTCTCTCTTATAGGACATTGCAAATCTTTGTATTGTATTTAGTTCTACTTGAGATTATATTCCTGGTTTTGTTCTGTACAGTGCCGGTTGACCAAACTCATATGCTCCTTTGCAGGTTAATGCAATTCTTCTGTACCATATTTAGTATTATTTGGGTTTACATTCCTAGTGTTGAACTATAATAGGCTGGATAACCTTGTCTAGATAGTTCTACAGTAATGCTGTTACAATTAAATATTGCTAATATATTTTTACATTTTTATCCATTTCTATTTCTTCCTATTTTCTAAATTTTTTATTATCAGTAAGTATTTGATCCTTTATTCACTTGCTTCTTCTACTTTTTATTTTATTTCTTTTTCTGTCTTCTCTCTGTTCAGTGATCTCCTTAAACGGTAATTTATTTATATGAATATATTAGTTTCTGACGTCATTGACCATCAACTTTATCTTTTCCTCTTTTCTAAATCCTTTACTATCAGTAAGTATTTGATCCTTTATTCATTTGATTCTTCTACTTTCTATTTTTTATTTCTTGCTATGTCTTTTCTTTGCCCAGTGGTCTTTTTAAGAGTTATCTATTTACATACTTATATTAGTTCCTGACGTCATTGACTACCAATGACCTGATAGTTATACTGTTGCCTTCTGCTATAGTTATATCTCATTTGTAAGATCTGCTTATGACAATCATTTTATTTATTTCTTTATAATAACTATTCTAGCTAATATGGTATGATTCATGATAGTTTTATTTCACACCTCTACAGTGGTTATGTATGCTATATATAATACGTACATTTGTTGATAATAATACAATGCAATTTTGTATTTTGTTATCCTCTCGCTTGGGGTCTATCTCTTTATAAGTTATATGACTGTCTGTTTCTCTTTATTCTTTGACCTATCATTAACTCTTTCTCTTATCATTTTCTTAATAAGGTTAGTATTCTATCTTTTATTTGCTATACTCTATTCTCCTTCCTTCATCTTTACTCTATCTTTCATTTGTTTTTCTGTTTAGCGCGCTTATTCTACCTTTTACTTTATCTTTTATCTTTTCTTAGTCTCTAAGTTGGTGATAATTCACTTATATGTATATACTACTTATTGATTATTGATCTTCATTGAATATCAAATTATTTTTGGATGATTTGTGTCATTATATGCTCCAACTTAGTATCTACTTACTCATTTTGTGCTTTACTCTTTTTAATGTATATCGAACCGGACGTTCCATACTAGTATAGCCATGATGAATTGCTTATGAATTACATTTCATGTTAGATACCCTACTTATATTTAATTCTTATTTAATATGTGCTTTAATTGTATGAAATTGTGTCTGACCTTTCTTATTCCATCATTTTATAGTTGGTTATTTATTCCATATATTGTATTTATTCTCTTTAGATCTTATTCATATAACTTTATGGGCCGGTTTATAGTATCTTAGATTGATATTTATCTGCTAATATAGGCTGCTTTATTTATTTATTCATGAAATGTTATCTATTTTCTTCTTTTTCTCAAATGTTCGAGTATAGTATATTTATTGACTTTATATTATTTATTCCTAGTAGCAAAATGTAGCAATATAAGTAATCCGCCTGAGAATGTAATACTTGTTTCGCCGCTCTGCGGCCTGTTTTTCCTTGAGCTGTCCATACCGTGGTTGATAGCCTCTGCTGTTGCTCTTCCACGTTGTTCCCCCCCATGCATTTTGTCTCCTACAGACATCCCCTGGTGGGGTTGCATTTGGTTGATACTCCATTTCTCTGTGGAGTTCTTTTTTTCTTTCTTTTCTTTCTTTTCTTTCTTCTACTCTTCATTCCCCTCCTTGCTCTTTATCCTAATTTTGGGACATCTGCTTCATTTTATTTTGGAATACCTGCTTTATTTCCTTTAGTTTTTTATTTATCTTGGTTGCCCTTTTCTCTTTTCATCATATGCATTTACTTATGTTGTTCCATATATATCTATGTCTGGTTTAAATGTAGTTTCACTTAATGTCCGGGGGTTGAATCACCCTGTTAAGAGGGCCAACATTTTAGATTATTGCAAAAGTTTATCTGGTGATAGCCTTTAAAGAAGCTCTTCTTATGCAGAAGGTTTGGGTTCTTGATGTTACTTGTTCCGAGGCTTCTGGTAAGAAGAATGGAGTTGTTACTCTTGTTTCTAAAAGCTCTGGTTTGTCTATTGTAACAGCTGAGCATGATACCAGTGGCAGATGGCTACTTACTCGTCTGACTAACGGGTCGGACGATCTTTATATTATGAATTTATATGCCCCAAACATTGATGACCCTCTTTTTTGGCATTCCATTAATAAAAAACTTTCTGATATTCCACAGAATTCAAGAACAATTGTTGGCGGAGATTCTAATCTTCCCCTTGATTCTATTTTAGATAGACATTCTGCCTTTAAATTTCGACCTCCTAGGGTGCATAAACACATGCTCAATGTGTGCTCATCTCATCATCTTATTCACGCATGGAGATTGCATAATCCTACGGGTACTGATTTCACATTTTTCTCCTCTCCACATTCTAGCTTCTCTCGTATTGATTACCTTTTGGTAGATGCCTCTCTTTTAAAACATACTATAAATGTTATGATTCACCCAATTGTTGTTTCTGACCACACAGCGGTCTCTTTAACTATCCTTAATCTTACAGATACGAGAGGCCCTCGTAATTGGCGTCTCAATACAGAAATTTTGGAAGATAATGATGAAGTTAAAGAACTTAATGAGGAGATTGATAATTTCTTCAAAGATAATGAGTTTATGGTGGATTCCCCACTAGTTTTGTGGGACGCCTTTAAATGTACTATACGGGCTCACATTATTAAAAAAATGTCAAAGAGAAATAGCGACATTAAGAATTCTCTTCAATCTTTGGGGGATGATATTAAACGCAAAGAAGAGTTATATAGACACTCTAATGATAAATCACTCCTACAAGATATTAAACATTTGAAATACTCTTTTAACTCTATAGTCACTAAAAGAGCTTATATTGGTGTACACGCTCAAAGGTCCCACCATTTATTACTACGAAACAGAGCTGGTAAGTTGCTGGCCACTACCCTAAAATATCAAGACACGAATATTAAAGCTACTCATATTTCCCACATCACTGATAAAAATGGATCAAAGAAATTTCATACTCAAGAAATACTTGGAGTCTTTCGAGACTTCTATGAAACGTTATACACACCTAAAGATCAATTCTCCAAGTTTACTTGTCAACAGTTTCTTAACTTGACCCTTACTAATACTATTTTGCATTCTGACATAACTGAATTGGGGAAACCGATTGACACTGACGAGATCATTCAGGCTATTAAGACCACTCGTTCGGGAAAGGCTCCGGGACCAGATGGGTTTCCTATTGCCTTCTATAAAACATTTACTTCTTCATTAGTCAAATATCTTAAGCAGATTTTTGATAATTATGTTCTTTCTGGCAAGGTTTCTGGCTCAGCTGCTGAGGCCACTATTGCAGTGATTCCGAAGGATGGTTAAGATCATTCTGATCCTAAAAATGTCCGCCTAATTTCATTATTTAATATGGAAGCTAAAATCTTAGAGGGTCATATTCCCAATCTCATCCATGTTTCCCAAACAGGTTTTGTTAAGGGAAGACTTGCTAGAGACAATATTCGGACCTTTTGTCATATTTTAGAAAAAGCAAAACTTTCGGTTTTACCATCGACGGCGATCGCTCTTGACGCCGAAAAGGCTTTTGACTAAGTCTCTTGGCCTTTTTTACAAGCAGTATTAGAATCCCATAACCTTGGTGATTCCTTTATTAATATGGTAATGTCTCTCTATGCGCAACCACAAGCTAATATCCGAATTAATGGTGCTACATCTTCTTTTTTAATCTTCGTCAGGGCACTAGACAAGGGTGCCCTCTCTCACCTCCTTCTTTTTCTCTTGTCTATAGACCCACTTCTTCGTCTACTAAATTTGAACCAGGGTATTAAAGGTTTTCAATTTGGATCGTATACGCTTAAAACAGCCGCTTACTCTGACGACGTCCTTACTTTTTCAGAGAATATTGCAACAGCGATTCCTGTTATTTCTAACATCATTAGAGATTTTTCACTTGTTTCCGGGTATACTCTTAACAAAGAAAAAACGGAAATGTTCCCCCTCAATTCGTTGTGCTTTTCCTCTCACATGGGGGACTCAGGTTTTAAATGGCAATCAACTTTTATTAAATACTTAGGGATTTGATTCTGTAAGGACCTTTCAGATACTATCTCTTATAACGAATCTCATATCATAGCTAAAGTTAGAGATCTTTTATCTTCCTGGTCTCCTAAATATATTTCTTGGTGGGGAAGATTACAAACTCTTAAAATGATAACTCTGATTATTAACTTTTTATCCTCCATGCTACCTATAAAGCTTTCTTCTACCGTCTTCCATGAGATGGATTTAATCTCTTCAAAGTTTTTATGGAATAAGAGAGCTAGAATTGCTTATAAACACCTTAGAAAGCCTGCTGTCCTGGGTGGCTGTAGTCTTCCGGATTGGAACCTGTATCAAATCGCCTTCCTAGCGTCTCAAGGTGCACTTTGGTTTTTACTAGATTCCCACCATTTTCCTCATTGGATTTATATTGAATGTGAGCTCTGCACTCCTTTTTCCACTTCTTCCTTTCTCACAGCTCCTAAGCTCGTCTTTGATCATTCTCATCGTATCATATTAGACACGATTAAGGCACTAAAGTATATTGATAAAAAGTATCTAAACCTATTCAGAGGTCAAGATGGTCCTCTTTATGGTACAATCCTAAGCTTTCCACTGACATTGATCCTAGCACGGCCTCTTTGTGGGCTGCCAATGGTATCAAATTGGTGAAAGACCTTTATGATTCTAATCATGACCCGCTTCCCTTCTCTTTTTAGCTAGGAAATATAATCTTAGCAACATGGACTTTTACTCTTTTTTTTAAACTAAAGGTTAAACTTTCTAAAATAGACCTATCTACAGATTCGGTTACTGTTTTACTTCTTTCCCTGTGGTTACTCTCAGGTCATACTGCTTCTAAAATCTATACATTTTTATCTGCTCCACTCCCTTCACAGTCTACAATTACTTATGATAAATGGTCTCATCATTTTGAAGATGACATTTTTAAACATAAGATACCTGGCAATTGATTGGGAAGTTATCCCTACGTAATAAGATTGCTCCCTCACTTATGCAATCCAAATTCTTTACATTAAATCTACTTCATTGGACCCCTGCTCGTTTACACAAGTTGAAACTACGAGATAGTGATCTTTGTTGGAACTGTAACTTAGTACCAGCCACCCATCTACATATGTTTTTTGAATGTACATTATTGCATTCTTTTTGGGGCCTGATACAGAGACACTTATCATTAATCTTTAACATATCTATAGATCTTTCTTTACCTATGATTCTATTGGGTCCATGGGCTACAGCTATTCCTTTACCCCTTGACGATACGGATCTGGAGCTATTAGATTTACTCCTATCCATTGCTGTTAAAATTATACTAACGGAATGGAAATCTTTTCATCTTCTATCCTATCATACTTGGTGGGCATGGGTCTCATACCTTCGTGGAGCTCATACTTTTATTGAGAAAAAACATTACTTGCCTTCCATTTCTAGTAATGTTTGGTGGGCTGTGGACAACTATATGAATTTGTCCTCTCAGGGGTTGGTAGCTCAGTATCCTTTTGAGTCCATTTCTTAATTTATTTTCTTCCATTGGAGCAGATGTCCCCTCACTTCTCTTTGATTCCTTTCTTTTCTTCTTTCTGTCTTTTCCCCAGTCTTTCTTTTACTTTCCCCCGTCCCACTATGCTGATCATTCTTATCTATTAAGCAATACAACTGGTATGTGTTTTTGCCATGATATATGTAGTTGTTTTGCTTGATCCATATGACTGGGATTTATATTATTATTTGATGAATTTTATAACATATACTATATCTAATTGCTCACCTTTTTTAAATAACAATATGCTTACAATTCTTTTTACCCCAATCCATTAATTATTGTTATGAAATCTTTTCTTTTTATTCTTAAAAATGTTCGGTATACTTGATTCTGATCTGTTCTATTGTTAATATATTACCAATGTATTTCTCTTTTAAATATTCAATAAAGATATTTGAACCAAAAAAAAAATCCCTATGTTTTTCCTTTGTCACTGTTTTCCTATCTTTATCTTCATCCTTTTTCACGT
Source organism: Calotriton arnoldi (assembly GCA_963921515.1). Lineage (NCBI taxonomy): Eukaryota > Metazoa > Chordata > Amphibia > Caudata > Salamandridae > Calotriton > Calotriton arnoldi. The sequence goes on along the minus strand of CAWUFW010002478.1, from coordinate 1,084,217 downwards.
TTTGTTCTCTCTCTTGCACTAGGTCAAAAGTTTGATGATGAAATATAAGTCCTGGGTCCCAAAAATGAATGCCAGTGCCCACCACATGCAACCACTGGCACAAAGTACGCCTGGCCTGCAAAGGCAAAAATTGCTATTTATCTAATTAAGCTTTTCGCACACTATTTTAAGAAATTAGCAAATCCACCTGTCTGGTTGTGGAGAATTTAGTTTTGCTAATTTCTTGATGAATGTGGAGCCAAACCTCCTGCTTTGTCAGTAAAATCGTTCTGGTGGCAACAATAACCCTCCAGTGCTTAATTTGTAAAATAATAAGTGCTGGGGTCCTAACTTTTGCTCACAAGCTGCCTCCATCACAACAGAGGTTCGTGGTGCCGAGTACCAAGGCTGTGTAGTCTTGATTCCCCCTCATGCATCTTTAACCCATGACCAGGTACTCCCTGCTCCTCAAACTCACTCCTGCATGTTCTTTTTCATCGCTTGTTTCTCCCTTTGTTACTGTTTTTCCATCTTTCTCTTTGTCCTTCTATCCAACGTTTGTGTTTTTCTCTCTCTTCTTCTGGGTCACAGTCTGATGAGGAAAAATAAGTGCTGGTGCCTGATAAGAAGTGCCGATGTACCCCACCTGCAACCACCGGCTCAAATTAAACACTGCCTGTTACCTCAACTGACAACACAATCAGTGTGTGCATAGTTAATCACTCTGCCTGGGTTCAACTACCCAGATGTTAATTTCAGATGAATTCATAAAAAACACTTTCAAGTGGCATTGCAGTAGCAATCTGAAATTCAGAGCACGATTTGAGCAAAAACAAAATCCACTACAGCACAGCAAATAAACATTTATAAGTTAGGGACAATCTATTGAGTGAGACAGAGGTCAGGATTGTCAGTTCTTTGTCATCTTAGCTCTTCTAGAGTTCATATTTCCAGTCTCTTATTTTGCAGTTCAGTAGTTTGCCAGTACTGGTATTCCTGTATACAGCTGACAAGGTCGGTTCTTTGCTGATGCATGTTAATAAAAGTGTATGTGGCCAAGGCATCCTATGACAAATGTCTGACATGTCTCATGGAATGTAGTGATGCAACGGTGCATACATCCGCAGATGAGTTGCCAATTTACTCCAATCATTTTCCAATTCTTGTACCCTTGTAAATCCAAAGCTTTTTACACTCATACATTAGACCTGTTGGATTTTTTTTTTTAAGTCCCATTGACTTGTATTGTGTGCTTATTGCAATGCTAGACAGGTGTGCTATGACCACTGGGCTTAAAAGGTTCTAGTGCTAGTGCAATGGGAACAGGGGCAGAAGCATGGCTAAAAAAGAACAACATGTTGTACCACTATTTTGTAGGGCTTTCACCTTCAGGTAGATACATATGAAATACAACATACACACCAGTTGGACCTGGCCCTCGCTGCAGGGTCACCAAATGTTTTTCTTTTTTCCCTCTTTTTTTTCTGAATTCGTTTTTGTTGGCATTAGGACTCTGCACACTTTACCGCTACTAGCCAGTGCTAAACAGCTTGTGCTCACTCCTCTAAACATGGTTAAATTGGCTTACTTGGCATATTTAATTTACCTATTAGCCCCTTATAGAGTGGTATACCAAGTCCAAGTTCAAATCAACTTTATTCAGTCGTATTAAATAGACCACAAAAGTGTATAAAAACCAGTACATTGTAAGATAAAACAGAAATTTGAAGCAGCACCCCCCAAAATAAAATCATAGTGAATACAGAATACAATCCCAAAGATTCAGTTTCTGATAAAAGGCTATGAAAGTAAAGCATCTACCATTAAAATGCTGAAAATACATAGATTAAAATACGGGTCAGCAGTAGAAATTGTGCAATCAATGCAGAAAAGAGGATTAAAATGAATCTGTGGCAGGGGCGGCTCCTCCATTAGGGTGGAGGAGTGTTGCCCCACTGCTTTCTCGCAGTGCGAGAAGCAGAAACATAAAATGGTATTTTAAATACCATTTTATGTTTCTGCTTCTCGCACTGCGAGAAAACAGAAGGCAGGGTATGCCTGGTTGGGGGTGGGTGGGAGGGTATGCCTGGTTGGGGGCGAGCGGGTGGGCGGGTCGGGGAGGAGTGGCTTGCCCACTGTTGTGGGCCCTGACTGTTTGGTCAGCCCTCTGGGGCCGACCAAACCAGTCATGCGCACTCTACATTTTCTCTATGTAGGCTGCAAAGTGGCTGTCTGGATGTGTGAGTGGGTACGTGAGTGGCTGTCTGGGTGAGTAATTGGTTGTCTGAGTACCTGTATGCGTGTCTGTTTGTGTGGGAGGGTGAGGGGGTGTGTGGCTGCCTGTATAGATGAGTGAGTGGGTGAGTCAGTGGCTGTATGGGATAGTGATTGCATGTGTGGGGGGCTGTATGGGTGAGTGAGTGTGTGTATGGTTGTATGAGTGAGTGAGTGGATGTGTCAGTGGTAATGGGTGAGTAACTGGGTATGTGAAAGTCAGTATAGGTGAGTGGTGGGGTATACAAGTCAACCAATCAATCAGGGGTTTGTTAAAGTGCGACTACTCACCCGTAAGGGTCTCAAGGCGCTAGGGGTGGGGGGGGTGCAGGTTCCATTCCATCAAGGACGGGGTCTGTCGAAGAACCAGGTTTTGAGGTTTCTTGCGAAGATGGGGAGAGATGTTGTCTGTCTGAGGTGGAGCGGAAGGGCGTTCCATGCTTTCGCCGCGAGTAAGGAGAAGGAGCGGCATCCCGATCTGGTCTTTCTGGTGCGGGGGACCACGGCGTAGGAGAGCTGGGCTGATCGTAGGGTCCTTTGGGGTGCGTGGAATTTGAGTCGGCTGTTCAGGTATGCTGGTCCGGTGCCGTGGAGGGCCTTGTGTGCGTGGGTGAGCATCTTAAAGGTGATTCTCGCCTCGACGGGGAGCCAGTGGAGTGTGCGCAGGTGCTGGGAGATGTGGCAGTGTTTTGGCAGGTTGAGGACCAGTCTTGCGGCGGCGTTCTGGATGTTCTGTAGCTTGCGGGTGAGGTTTTTGTTTATTCCGGCATAGAGTACGTTGCCGTAGTCGAGTCTGCTGGTGACCAGGGCATGAGTGACGGTCTTTCGGTGTTCGAAGAGGATCCATTTGACTGTATGGGAGAGTGTGTGCTTGTGTCAGTAGCTGTATAGGTGAGTGAGTATGTGTTAGTATCTGTATGAGTACGTAAGTGGGTGTGTGTGTAACTTTATGGGTGAGTAAGTGGTTGTGTGATTGACTGTATGGGTGAGTGAGTAGGTGTGTAAGTAGCTCTATGGGTGACTGACTCAGTATGTGAGTGGCTGTATTAGTGTATGAGTGGATATGTCAGTGACTGCATTAGTGAGTAAGCGGGTGTATAAGTGGCTGTATAGGTGAGTGAATGGATATGTGTGTAGATCTATGAATCAGTGAGTGGGTGTGCAAGTACTGGTATGGGCTGTGAATGGGTTTGTGAATGGTTGTGTGGGAGTGGGTGTATGAAAGGTTCTGTGGGAGTGGGTGCAATAGTCATTTTGTGGATAATGTAATCAGTGACGTCATTTGAGATTTCATCAGTGATGTCATGAGTGATGTCACTGACTATGTCATGAGTGCTGTAACATGTGAGGTCATAAGCAGTGCACCCACACAGTTGGATTCCTGAGAGTTCCTCAGAGGCCACGCCACCTTTCTCCACCTCTCTGCAAACGCACCTCCAGGTGCACTACTGGTTGGGGAAAGAAGTCCACTTTAGTCCTGAGGCCCTCAGGAGCAAAGAGGAATTCATTTGTCACCCAGTAGTGTGCCAGGAGGCACGTTTGCAGAGTGGTGGAGAGAGGGGGTGTGGATACCAAAGACCTCTCAGCAATCCCCCTGTGTGGCACTTACTGGTGGTAACAAGAGGGCTTGTTGGCCCCCAAGGACCCTCTGGAGCCAAGGGGACTTCATCCCCAAACCAGCAGCGCCCCAGGAGGTGCGTTTGCAGAGCAGTGGAGAAAGGGGGAGGGCCTCCAGCAAACTGACAGGCTTTTTTTGAAAAAAACTTTTTTTTTTTTTTTTTTGTAAGGGGCTTTGCCCTGGGCCTATTTCAGCCCCAGTGACCCCATCCCTCGGGGATCGGCCTTTCTTCTTTTTTAACTTTTTTGTATTATTAAAGGGAGGGGGGCTGCACTGCACCCCTCACGGGCCTGTTTCAGCCCCGGGGACCCCATTCCCCAGGGCCTAACTGCTTTTTATTTATTTAAAAAATAAAACGGGGAGCTGCGCAGCCCTCCTCCCGGGCCAATTTCGGCTCCAGGGACCCCATCCTCCGGGGCGAGGCCTGTACTGTGGGTGCCCTGGTCTCACCCAGGGCACCCAGTTATTCACGTTGGGGCCTGTGGGGGAGCCTGAAGGCCCCCACGTTCCCTCCCTCCACACCTCCTGCTGGAGCCAGCATTGCTTTTGTACAGAGTGAGCTTCTAAATATGCAGCTCCCTCTGTCCAAAAGCAATTCTGCTCTGCTTTGATAAAGCGAGAGCATTTTACAGACCAGAGTTAGAAAACAGCAATTTCCCGGGGGTGGGCACCCTGAGACATTGCTGGAGCCGGTCCTGGGGATAGTGGTCCCCAGGGCCCTCTATGGCTCCTCCCCCCTCCTTTACAGAACACAGTGGTGGTCCCCAGGACTTCGGGGTCCACGTGGGCCCCGGGCATTCAATAATATTTTGCTCTGGGGAGGTGGGCCCCCGCACTTATTTCATTTTAGCCCCGGGGAGGTGGCGGTTCCTGGGGCGGCAGAGGGGGCCATGTGGTCTCCCGCATAAAATAATAATTTGCCTTGGGGAGGTGGTGGTCCCCATATCGTTTTCAAAATGTCCCGGGGGAAGTGGTGGTCACTGGGGCCATAATGCTCCAAGAAGGGGGGCCGCGTGTGCCCCCCCCTTCTAAATATTATAAACTTGTCCCTAGGACCTGGCCCACCTGGGGGCCAATTGCAAACGAAGCGTGGGAATCCGCGCTTCGTTTTTTACAAAAATACCTGAATCTCGTCGAAAATGTTTTTAAAAAGTGCTTTTTTGGCTCTGGTTCCAAGAGGCCTAGGGGGTCAGGGTTTTCCTACCCTGCCCCGTTTTCTTTTTTTAAATCTTTTTCTGTGACTTGGTTCAACCGAGTCACAAGATGGCTGTCAACACTTCCTGGTTTTAAGTGTTGGCAGCCAATCAGATCTCAGCACGAGATCGGGAGGGGTCGTGGATCCACCGTGTCCCTATATATACAACTGGACATTTCTTTAAATAACTCCAAAACTACTGAACGGATTTACACCAGTTCACAAAAATGTCGCTTTCTAAACCAACAGCTACCTTTCTGCCAAATTTGGTGTAATTCCGTTCAGCAGTTTGGGCTGTAGCCATATTTAAAATTTAAAATGGAAATTAACAGGGGGAAAAATCATTTTGGGACACCCCCTTTTTCTCTGCCCCCGCTTGAAGGATCACCCCGACATTTTCAAGACAGCAGCTGAAGTGAGCGTCAAACTAGTTTTGAAAATTTCGCAAGGATTCGTCAATCGACTCCAAAGTTATTGGCAAATCAAAAAACACTCTTCCTATGGAAACTACATCCTAACTGTAACTACCTACTGGCGACAGTCAGTAGGATATATATATATATATATATGCTGCAGACTTCGTCGCAAACTTCCTCTTGCTAGGAACAGACGAAACAGACCCAGTTGTCAGTGCAAAAATAGTTTATTTCTCCATACCCTGCACTGCCGCCATGACGCGTTTCGGCCTTCAAGAGGCCTTAATCACATGACGCGAAATGAGGAGTGTATATATATATATTCACTGAAAAAACCATAGGTTTCAGGGACGTTATAGTTAGAAATTAGCATTTAAAAATCCTTAGAAATTCACTGAAAAAAACACAGGTTTCAGGGACGTTATAGTTTGTTGGACATTTCACTCGTACGAAACCAGAGAAATTCGGCCGTTATAGTTAGTTGAGGTAACTATAACTCGTGCCCCCGCAATGCAATGATGTCATTTGAGATGTCATCAGTGATGTCATCAGTGATGTCACTGACCATGTCATGAGTGATGTAATAATTGATGTCATCAGCAGTGCATTGCAGGGGCGCGAGTTATAGTTACCTCAGCTAACTATAACGGCCGAATTTCTCTGGTTTTGTACGAGTGAAATGTCCAACAAACAAGAACGTCCCTGAAACCTGTGTTTTTTTCAGTGAATTTCTAAGGTTTTTTAAATGCTAATTTCTAACTATAACGTCCCTGAAACCTATGGTTTTTGCAGTGAATTTCAAAGGTTTTTTAAATGCTAATTTCTAACTATAACGTCCCTGAAACCTATGGTATTTGCAGTGAATTTCAAAGGTTTTTTAAATGCTAATTTCTAACTATAACGTCCCTGAAACCTATGGCTTTTTCAGTGAATTTCTAAGGGTTTTTAAATGCTAATTTCTAACTATGCCTACATAGGTAGGACATATGCAGAAAGAGGAAGAAAGGCGCAGAAAGAAGCAAGAGAAATGCAGAAAGAGGCAACAGAAGTCCAGAAAGACAAAGAAAGGTGCAGAAAGAAGCAAGAGATATGCAGAAAGAACCAACAGAGGTGCAGAAAGAGGTCTTGTTGCAAAGTCATCCAGTGCCCCCAACGTTTTGCTGACGGATACTGGTGGTAACTGACTCTGACTAACCAGGCCTAGAGCCAGTGCTATGCTAAAAGACACTTAGAATACAGTGAAAACACCTACATACACTAGGGTACACTATGGGTTGGAGTTCCCCTGTGATTGGCATGACCTCCCCTGTAAGGCCCTAGCACATAATAGAGCAGGGGGATTAAAACTACCTCTAAGTCAGAGGTGCAGAAAGAAGCAAGAGAAGTGCAGAAAGAAGCAACAGAGGTGCTTAAAGAGGCAAGAGGGGTGCAGAAAGAGGCAAGAGAAGTGCAGAAAGAAGCAACAGAGGTGCCGAAAGAGGCAAGAGAGGTACAGAAACAGGCAAGAAAGGTACAGAAAGAGGGAACAGGGGTGCAGAAAGAGGTAAGAGGGATACAGAAATTTGCAAGAGGTGCAGAAAGAAGCAAGAGCAGTGCAGAAAGAAGCAAGAGAAGTGCATAAAGAAGCAAGAGAGGTGGAGAAATAGAGAAGAGGGGTGCAGAAAGAGGCATGAGGGATGCAGAAATTTACAAAAGAGGTGCAGAAAGAACTAACAGAGGTGCAAAAAGAGGCAAGAGGGATGCAGAAAGAGGTAGGAGAGATGCACAAATTGGCAAGAGAGGTACAGAAAGAGGCAGGAGGGGTGCAGAAAGAAGGAAGAGAAGTGCAGAAAGAAGCAACAGAGTTTCTGAAAAAGGCAAGAAGGGTGCAGAAAGAGGCAAGAGAAGTGCAGAAACAGGCAGGAAAGGTGCAGAAAGTGGGAACAATGGTGCAAAAAGAGGCAAGAGAGGTGCAGAAAGAGGGGTGCAGAAAGAGGCAAGAGGGGTGCAGAAAGAAGCAAGTGAGGAGCAGAAAGAGGCAACAGAGGTGCAGAAAGACTCAAGAGAAGTAAACAAGCAAGAGAAGTGCAGAAAGAAGCAAGAGAATTGATGAAAGAAGCAACAGAGGTGTAAAAAGAAGCAAGAGAAGTGCAGAAAGAGGCAAGTGAGGTACAGAAAGAAGCAAGAGCAGTGCAGAAAGAACCAACAGAGGTGCAAAAAGAGGCAAGAGGGGTGCAGAAAGAGGCAAGAGAAGTGCAGAAAGAAGCAACAGAGGTGCCGAAAGAGGCAAGAGAGGTACAGAAACAGGCAAGAAAGGTACAGAAAGAGGGAACAGGGGTGCAGAAAGAGGTAAGAGGGATACAGAAATTTGCAAGAGGTGCAGAAAGAAGCAAGAGCAGTGCAGAAAGAAGCAAGAGAAGTGCATAAAGAAGCAAGAGAGGTGGAGAAATAGAGAAGAGGGGTGCAGAAAGAGGCATGAGGGATGCAGAAATTTACAAAAGAGGTGCAGAAAGAACTAACAGAGGTGCAAAAAGAGGCAAGAGGGATGCAGAAAGAGGTAGGAGAGATGCACAAATTGGCAAGAGAGGTACAGAAAGAGGCAGGAGGGGTGCAGAAAGAAGGAAGAGAAGTGCAGAAAGAAGCAACAGAGTTTCTGAAAACGGCAAGAAGGGTGCAGAAAGAGGCAAGAGAAGTGCAGAAACAGGCAGGAAAGGTGCAGAAAGAGGGAACAATGGTGCAAAAAGAGGCAAGAGAGGTGCAGAAAGAGGAAAGAGGGGTGCAGAAAGAGGCAAGAGGGGTGCAGAAAGAAGCAAGTGAGGAGCAGAAAGAGGCAACAGAGGTGCAGAAAGACTCAAGAGAAGTAAACAAGCAAGAGAAGTGCAGAAAGAAGCAAGAGAATTGATGAAAGAAGCAACAGAGGTGTAAAAAGAAGCAAGAGAAGTGTAGAAAGAGGCAAGTGAGGTACAGAAAGAAGCAAGAGCAGTGCAGAAAGAACCAACAGAGGTGCAAAAAGAGGCAAGAGGGGTGCAGAAAGAGGTAGGAGAGGTGCACAAAGAGTCAAGAAAGGTACAGAAAGAGGCAGGAGGGGTACAGAAAGAAGGAAGAGAAGTGCAGAAAGAGGCAAGAGAATTGCTGAAAGAAGCAACAGAGGTATAGAAAGAAGCAAGAGAAGTGCAGAAAGAGGCAAGTAAGGTGCAGAAAGAAGCAAGAGCAGTGCAGAAAGAACCAACAGAGGTGCAAAAAGAGGCAATAGGGGTGCAGAAAAAAGGTAGGAGAGGTGCACAAAGAGGCAAGACAAGTACAGAAAGAGGCAGGAGTGCAGAAAGAAGGAAGAGAAGTGCAGAAAGAAGCAACAGGTGCTGAAAGAGGCACGAAGGGTGCAGAAAGATCAAGAGAAGTGCAGAAAGAAGCAACAGAGGTACAGAAAGATGCAAGAGAGGTGCAGAAAGAGAAAAAAGGGGTGCAAAAATAGTCAAGAAGGGTGCAGAAAGAAGCAAGTGAGGTGCAGAAAGAGGCAACAGAGGTGCAGAAAGGTGCGAGAGGTGCAGAAACAAGCAAGAGAAGTGCAGAAAGAGGCAAGAGAATTGCTGAAAGAAGCAACAGAGGTGTGGAAAGAAGCAAGAGAAGCGCAGAAAGAGGCAAGTGAGGTGCAGAAAGAAGCAAGTAACACCACCACGCTGTAACACGTGAAGCTGCATTTTTGGGAACATTTGAGCCGCTTGAGCTAGAAACAAGGCTTTTTTTGTTCAAATCTGCAGATTAGGCAGCAGATGATGAAATATATGGCAAATGCGGGAAATGTTTAATTATGTGAAAATTGGTGCAGCCGAACAGTCACATAATTCCAGTGGCCCTGCTCATACCTCCGACTAGTTTCAGAAGTGCTCCTCAATGGTTCCTTCTTTTTTTGTGTCTCATTGAGTTTATAGTTTAGCTTCTTTTTTTTTTTTAAATGTTTCTTTTTTTTTAAATTTATTTTTCTGAAAAAACAGTGCAATTGCAGCAAATGGTCAAAATACTTATACAAACAATCCAAAACCACATTTCATTTAAAATAATAGTTATTATAAAGCCAATTAATTCATTAGTCAAATAAAAACAGTATATCAAAGGCTAGAGAATATAAGATTATAAGGGCTATATACAGGCAATAAGCCGAAAATTTAATTTAGGTTGTTTCGGTTACGTTTAACCATACAAACCGAAAAAGCTAAAAAAACAGCAGCAGCCTACATAGTCTTGAGCAATAATACAGGATATATATAAATATAAAAGGCAGTGGATGCATCAATGATTGAGTGATACCATAACCTTCATTCTACTTGAGTGAATGGAGTACCCCAGGCGGTTAAAGGGCCCCAGATCCTTTTCCCTTAGATCCTGCCCTTTCTGCCTCTTCTTTCATAAAGTGCTTTTTCTAAATTATATATGTGCAAAAATCGGCCTTTCCACTGCTGAAAGGTCAGGGGTTGCAGGGTCTAGCCAGGCTGAAGCTACACAGAGTCTAAGAACTGACATCGCTATAAAAGTGAGCTCTTCTCCGTTTTTCCCATCTTGTTCAGTTACACCTAGTAGCATAAGCTGGGGTGACAAAGAAACATCCTCTTTTAATACATACCGTAAAAAACCAGAAATTTCTCGGCCTATCGGTTCTATACATGGGCATGTGGAGAAAATGTGTACTATATCCGCGCCATGTGCCTTACACCTGAAACAATGAGTTCCCTCCACTCCTCCCCATTTAGCAATTTTCGCAGGCGTTATGTAAAGATCAAATAGAGTTTTAAAATATTGTGACCGCAGGTTGGCAGAGCACAGTACGGTATCCCCCATTTCTAGTGATTTCATAAAGCAAGAATCCGTAACCCCCAACTTATCCTGCCATCTCAGCCTATGCTTGTCTAGATCGTCTGGCACCCCTTCCAGCAGGCATCTATATAGTTGCAAAATTGAGGAGCCAGTGCTACTGATTAGCAATTTAATTAGAGGTACCTGCCCGAAGCCCGCAGCACCACCAGCTTTTTTAAGAAGGAAATCCCTCAGCTGTAAAAACTTAAAAAAATCCCGGGGGCCAATACTAAATTTTTCCCTAACTATTTCAAAAGATGCAATATGGTCCCCAGCCAGAAGGTCCCCTATCCTGTAAAAGCCACCTTTTCCCCACCTTGCCAAACACTCATCTTGTAGGGTCTTTGGAAGCTGATCATTCCCAATCAACAGGATATACCTACGAAACCTACCTACTCCAAGTTTCTTCCTTACGCCTGCCCAGTTACGAAAAGCGGTGATTATGATCTTAAACCGTGTTTTTTTTAAATAGCTTGCTTCGTAAAATTTCAAAAGGCAGCCATTAGCCCGTGCTCCAATCAATATCTCAAATATTGATGGGACATAACTGGGGTCATCTCCATCCCTTGCCTTAATACCAAAGAGGGGTCCATAATATTGCAGAGCTACAGGTAAATAATATAACTTGAAATGAGGGAGCCCCCATCCCCCTCTATTCCTAGGAAGAGATAGGAATGCATTGGCTCTCCTAGTCCTGCCATAAGACCAAATAAATCTAGCTACCTCCCTCTCAATTTGCCTAAACCAATAATTGTGTATTTCCAGGGGGATCGTACGGAAGATATACAATAGTTTTGGCAAAATCATCATTTTAATGAGGTTACACCTCCCCATTATTGACAACTTCAGATTGTCCCATCGCTGGAGGTCATTCTCGATTTTCCCCAATATAGGAGCAATGTTTAGATCTACTATATCCTCCACCTTCGCCGTGATATGTATGCCTAAATAGACTGCTTTCTCAACAATCCTAGTGTCCGAGGCTGTGGCAAATCTATTTATCAAAATCTGTGTTTTGGCCTTATTCAGTGAAAAGCTCGATTGGGTCCCAAACTTTTCCGCAATGCTTTCCACTGCGCACATTGCTCTATCGGGGTCGGATGTGATTATAGCCACATCATCGGCATACGCCAATAACTTAGTGTCACAGCCATGCAAGCTAACAAGAATGATGTCAGCGGAGGCCTCCAACCGTCTGAGAAAGGGGTCTATATATAGTGCAAATAACAGGGGGGAGGACGGACACCCCTGCCTTGTACCCCTGCCGATTGAAAATGTCCCAGTTTCCTCCCCCATTATTCGTAATCGCGCAGTAGGGTTGCCATACAAAACCTGTATTGCACTCATAAATGAGTCCCCTAGGCCGTTGGCCTCCAAGATCTTCCATAGATAGCTCCATGACACCCTATCAAAAGCCTTCTCGGCATCCAAGAAAGCAACCCCCATAGGGTTTGTGAGGACCTCAGTAGCATCAAAAAGTGAGATTACCCTCCTGACATGATCTGCCGTCCCCCTACCCTGTATAAAACCGTGCTGCCAAACTGATGATGCATCACAGAGTTCAGACGGGTGGCAAAGATCTTTGAATGTAATTTGGCATCACTGTTTAATAGCGTAATAGGTCTATATGAGCCTATGCTAGTAGGGTCTTTGCCCTTCTTTAGAAAAATAATATTATTGGCCGTGCCCCCTGAGCCAGGTGGTGCAGCCCCTTCCCTAACCTCCTTAAATAGGCCAAGCATAACCTGGTAGGTCTCTCTAAAAAAGACTTTGTAAAACTCTAGGGGAACACAGTCGGTTCCCGTTGCTTTGCCCAGTGGAAGGGCTTGTAGAGCGCTATATAGCTCTCCTGAGATATATCTGACCCCAATTGGAAACCCTCCTCCTGGGAGACCCTTCCATTCGGGACAAATTCTAACAATTCATCATTCGTTAAAGGACCAGCTGTAGGCGAAGTCATATACAAATTTTCATAGAACTCCCTAAAAGCCTCCCTGATATCAGCAGGATCTGTGACTACTTTCCCCTGCATATTCCTGACCTGCTCTATATGTTCTGCCGCCACCTGTTGTCTGGCCCTGACTGCTAGTAATCGACCAACGGTCTCACTGTATTCATAACAATCCTGTCTTTTGGAAAGGTACTTCCCTGCCGTCCTCTCGGCATTAAAATCATTCAGACAGGCTTTAGTTACAGTAATTGAGTTCAGAGTTGAAGAGACATTGCCTCCCCTAGTCACAACACTTATTAATTCTGTTTCAAGGTGGGCAAGCTTTTGATAGTGCAGTTTAATCTGTTCTGCCCCTTTTTTTTGTTTGATCAGGCTATATCGCAGCGTCTCTCCTCTCACGGACGCCTTAAAAACATCCCAAATCATTCCAGGGGGGTGGGGCACTATCCTTATTATTGTTGAAAAACTCCCTGATCCAACCCTTCATATAATGAACAAATTCTTGATCGGATAGAAGTGCCCTCTCAAACGTCCATCTCGTGTACTCCTTTCTTGCTCCAACAAGTAGGAGTTCCAGGACGACAACAAGTAGGAGTTCCAGATCTGACATTACTCTGGGAAAGAGCTCCACCGAGCCTCCTGAAGTAGAGATGGTGAAGTTAGAAAGTAATCAAGCCTAGCAAACTTGCCATGAGGGGTGGAGTAATAGGTGTAGCCAGGCTCTTGGGCTTTCAAATTAGGCCATGCATCTACCAAACCAATATCTCTTAAAAGGTTTTCAAACGCCCTTATGGATTGTGGTTTACGCCCCTTGCTAGAAATCCCGTGACCCCCTGAGGCTCCTCTAGATCCATTAATATTTAGATCCCCACATGCCACATATGGTGCAGGCCAGGAAGGTAGTTCGTTAGATAGAAAATTCAATAAGCCCGGGTCATCTAACACTGGAGCATAGACTGAGATTAGTGTAAATGAACCAGCACTATATCTACATTTCAGTATTACCCATCTGCCATTCTTATCCACTGCCTTTCTTTCCGGATTAATAGCACTGCCTTTCGTAAAGACAGCGACACCCTTAGTCCTAACATCTTGTGTTGTATAGGCTGCTACTTTCAACCCCAAAGACTTAAGCAGATTACTGTCATTCCGCACTATGTGGGTCTCTTGGACACAATACAAATCTGCCTTTAGAACTTTAAGATCTTCTTGAATCTTTCTCCTTTTGGCACTGTCGTTTAACCCAAAAATATTAATAGTGGCAATACGTAGCTTAGCCATTATGCCAGTAGATCATCTTATCAAACCGTATTACCTTGTCGCATTTAACACAAACATTATACTGCCCGAACAAACTCTCTGATCCAATCTTACTTGCACATTGTTCTCTAGCCTTTAATACCATCCAAAAATCACAAAAAACAAACTTCAGCTGCAATTTACACTTCGACTTTTTGCCATGTGTCCCCCTTCCTAACCCCCCAACACCCTTCCCTCCACCCTCCCCCTGCCCCCCTACCTCCCCTACCCTTGAAAGCTGCTAGACCCATAGGGTCTGTGTGATAGAGATAGCAAGAAACACCGCAGCCCCCACCCCCTAAGCCCCCTGCGCACCCCGTCAAACCATTATTGCAAATGAAAAAGAGGAAGACCATCTGTATAAAAATACATCCCCAATCTTGCTGCATTTAGCCCAGGCTCATTTAGTTAAGCTGTTATGCTACATTGATATCTTATGCAGTTCTTTTCTCCACCCAAACTAGATCCAGATACTCTCTAGCTTGAATTTCAGAAGTGAAAAATTTAGCAAACCCTCTGACAACTGTCTTCAGCCTAGTAGGGCCAACAAAAATGCCTCAAATCCCGCATCTTGATAGGGCCTAATTAGTTGCCGTAGTTGCCATCTGCGCTCCACAGTTATGTGGCAAAAATCAGGGCGCACATAAAAGAGGATTCTTTATACTGCCTTCTAGCCTCAGGACGTGCTTTCTCAAATATAGCCCGCCTGAGCATATAATTGCCGAAAAAAACTAGAATGGCCCTCGGCTGATTTAGATCTCTGCCAGACATTTTGTGATGGGCAAATGGGAACCGGTGAACCCTCTGGATTTCCCGTTCCCAGTCCCACCCCGTAAGCTCTGGGAAGGCTTCTTTAAGGAGGTCTAAAATAAAAGAACGGATGTCTTCCCCTTCCAGGCCTTCCTTAATGCCAAGGAAGCGGAGGTTATTTCTCCTCTGGCGATTCTCCATATCTTCCAATTTTCACATAGTGTCTATAAGTTGAGCCTTATGAGATTTTGTTTCCTCTCTCACAGCGGACAGTTCTTTTTCAACAGCAGAGGTTCTCTCTTCCATGATATTCATCCGTTCTCCAATCTCTACGCAGGCTTTACCTACTTTCCGCACCGCACCCTCCAATTTCTTCGTAGCCTGTCTTGCTTTCTTTCCATCTGCCCCGGTCTCTGCGCCGTGTTCTTTAATTGACTCTAATATCATGCTCAAGGCGGAATTCATATCAGCTACTCCCCTAGCTTGCTGTCCACCTATGGAACTTTCAGCCTGATCAGTCGCCAGGTCCGCAGGTCCTGTTATCCTTGTGTGAGAATAATCCCACTTCAGCCCCAGGCCAGCGGAGCGCCTTTCCTTATTCTTCTGTATCTCGGTGTGGCCCTTGGACCCTTTAGAGCTCCTTCAATGTTTTTGGCGCTTAAGGGCAGACTCTGGTGCTTCGAGTGTGCTAGAGCCTGAAGTCGATACACTGTCCTCAATTTCGCTATAACCAGAATTCGAAATTCCTGAAAGTGATTCCTCAGTAAGAGAAAAAAAACTAATCTGTCCATTCGGATATGATATCGACAGCTGATAGCCCATCTAGACCTGTGGTACAGGCCAACCCCCCAGAAGCACCTTCTGGTAAAGATGGTAACATACTTGATTGGGGATCAGGTGTGGTTCGAGATTCGCTCCCCGTGACACCTTGAGCCTTCTCTTTCGGGGTGCCGATATCTTTATGATATCCCTCTCCTCCAAAACTTCCAGATGCGCCGTAGTTGTTACCCCTATAGCATCCCCCGTATGTTCACTTGAAATCTGGTCAGGTATCTCCAGGCCTGATTTATACAGGAGTTCTGTGGTGCATTGGCTCCATGTTCCATCCCTAGTTTTGAAGAAGTCTGTAATAGCCGGTTGGGGTGACGCAGAGGTAGAAATTGGGTTGTCCCCATCGGGGGTTGCCCCCCCTTCTTCCACTACCTTTGAACTTATCAGTTTCCTCCCCCAGGTTTGTACACGTTCCACCAGATTCCTCTGCTTCCCTGCCCCTCCACTGTCCACCTGCTTCTTCAGATTGCGAGGCTCATTAGGCTTACCTACATGACCCACTGAGGCCGGTGGAGACTCCTGTCTAGTTCCATGGGGTTGCGCTGAGTTTCACCCCACCACTTCCTTGACTTGTCTCGTTGTTTTAGGAGGCATCCCTCCTATCTCCGCCGCCAAGTTGGAGCTAGTTGCTGCTATGTACGCCCTCTGGACAAGTTTCTGACAGAGCAGCTGCAAAGCCCACCCACGACCTCAGGGTGCAGCGTAGCGACAGAGCAATTCTCGCAGTCAGCACACCGCATGTGTTGAGGCCGCTCTTCCTCCAATCCGCACCAGCTGATCCGCTGCCTGCTCCTGACTCCCTCTGCGCGGAGACGCCGCCTGGCACCTCTGCCCACGTCCGACGAGCAAGCCGGAACTCCGATACCGCCCTGGGCAGGCTGCCCATCCGTAATCCTCGATCCGTGGTCCGGGAACTGCAGTCCGCGGTCCACAGGTAAGTCGTGAGCCGGGTGCCGCAAGCTACGTTGAATAAAGGGTGCTTTGGGGGCAAAAGGAAGGGAGCTCCGCTGCAGTGATCTACGCTGCCGCCATCTTGCTTCCCTCGATCACAGATGCAGCGATGTGTCCGGGTATAGTTTAGCTTCTATGGAAACGAGGAAGACTAAACCTGAGGTTACCACTCCACAACACAGACTACAATACCACATAATTACTCTCCAAAACACATAATCCCACTCCACATAATTCCTATACACTAAATACCACTTTCTATTCACATAATTTCACTGCACAACATACCACATAATTCCACTACACACAACGTACATCCACTCTACACCCAAAAACATTAGTAAAAAACTTTTACATTTACAACTCCAATAGCTCTAACTCTCGCAAATGCGAAACCTATTACATTGCAAATGCTTCTTTAACTAGTAGTCGCGTTTGCAGAGTTGTAGAGGAAGGATGCTGGGCCTCCGACTAGCGCTCAGGAATTCCGCTGCGTAGGACTTACAGGAGGTACCAGGAGGGCTTCTTGGCCCCCAAAGTCCCTTAGGAGTAAAGTGGACTTCATCCCCCATCCCGTAGTCTGCCAGGAGGCGCGTTTGCAGAGTGGTGGAGAAAGGGGGCGTGGCCTCCGAAGACATCTTAGCATTCCTACTGTGTGGGACTTACTGGAGGTAACAAGAGGGGTAGTTGGTCCCCAAGGACATCCTTGGGGGCCAACTACCCCTTCTATTACCTCCAGTAAGTATCACACAGCAGGATTGCTAAATTCTCATAACAGGCCACGCCCCCTTTGCCCACCACTCTGCAAACGCACTCCCTGGCGCGCTCTTGGATGGGTATTGAAGTCCCCTTCGCTGCTGGGGGTCCTCAAGGGCCAACTAGCCTACCTCTTACCTCTAGTAAGCCCCACACAGTGGGATTGCTGAGAGGTGGACACAGGCCACGCCCCCTTTCTCCACCACTCTGCAAACGCGCCTCCTGGCGCACTCTTGGTTGGGGGATGAAGTCCCCTTTCCTCATGAAGGTCCCTGGGGGCCAACTTGCCCTCCTGTTACCTCCAGTAAGCCCCATACCGCTGGTTTGCTGAGAGTGCTCAAAGGCCACGCCCCCTTTTTACACCACTCTGCAAACGCTGCTCCTGGCGCACTGTTGCTCAGGGGATGAAGTCCACTTGTGTCCTGAGGTTCTCAGGACACAAGAGGACCTCATCGCCCCACCAGCAGTGTGCCAAGAGGCGTGTTTGCAGAGTGGTGTAAAAAGGGGCCTGGCCTCAGACCACGTCTCAGCAATCCCACTGTGTGGGGCTTACTGGAGGTACCTGGTGAGCTAGTTGGCCCCCAGGGACCCTCAGGAATGAAGGGGACGCGTTTGCAGAGTGGTGCAGGGAGGGGGCGGGCCTCCGGCGATATGCCGGCTTTTTTTAAATTTGGTTTTTGGAAGGGGGGCTGTGTGGCCCCCCCTTCCCTTTATTATTTTTGGGACCTGGGGACCCCATCCCCCAGGGCCTGAGCATCTTTTGCTTTTTTTTTTTTTTTAAATGGGAGGGAGGCCGCGCGGCCCCCCTCCCATGGCCGATTTCGGCCCCAGGGACCCCATCCCCGGGGCATGGCCACATATTTAAGCTTTTTTTTACTTATTATTTTTAAAGAGGGGGGCTGCGCGGCCCCCCTCCTGAGGCCATTATTGGCCCGGGGACCCCATCCCCCGGTGCTGTGCCTCGATCTTTTTTTTTTAATTAGGGAGGAGGGCCGCGTGGCCCCCCTTCCCTGGGCCACTTCTGGCCCCGGGGACCCCATCCCCCCCCCATTCCCTTCCAAGAAGCAAAGCAATAGCAAACGGCAATGTCCCGGGGGTGGGCACCCCGGGACATTTCAGGAGCCGGCCCTGGGGGGGGCGGTCCCGAGGGCCATCGAGGACTCCAGGAGGGGGGTCCCGCGGCCCCCCTCCTTCGTGAAAATAGCCCCTGGGAGGTGGTGGTCCCCGGGGTCGGGGGTCCACAACGGACCCCCATATTTAAATTAAGTGTGCCCCGGGGAGGTGGTGGTCCCCGTGGCAGTGTGGGGGGGCTTAAACCCCCCCACACTAATTATTTGTGAAATCCCCAGGGAGGTGGCGGTCCCCGGGGCTTGGGGGGGCCGCGTGGCCCCCGCCCCAATTTGAATAAAGCCCCGTGGAGGTGGCAGTTCCCGGGGCTTGGGGGGGCCCGCGAGGCCCCCGCCCTTATTTTAATAAAGCCCTGGGGAGGTGGCGGTTCCCAGGGCTGCGGGGGGGCTGCGTGCCCCCCGCACATTATGGATACAGCCCCGAGGAGGTGGCGGTCCCCGGGGCTGCGGGAGCCGCTGCGTACCCCCGCTATATAATTACACATTGCCCCCCGGGACCTGGCCCACCCGGGGGCTTAAGAAAAATTAAGCACGGGAGCCCGCGCTTCGTTTTTTAAAATTTTCTCGCCAGGCGCGAATTCGGCAGATTTTGTTTTTAAAAAAAATGCTTTTTTTGGCCCTGAGCAAGCCTAGGGGGTCAGGGTGTTTCTACCCTGCCCCCTTTTCTTGTTTTTCATCTTTTTCTTTTACTGTTTTCTTGTGACTCGGTTACCGAGTCACAAGATGGCTGCCAACACTTCCTGGTTTGGAGTGTTGGCAGCCAATCAGGATGAAGCTCGTGCTCGGGAGGGTTCGCGAATCCTTCTCGGTGCTCAGATATATACATTTTTATTTTTTGAATTTCTCAGCAACTACTGAACGGATTTACACCATTTAAAACAAGCATTGGCATAGCCAATAGGTCTCGCCTTTGGGACCTTATAGGTGTTTAGTTATCCAGCACAATATCCTTGGTGCAACAACATCAAGTGTTGCATGGCTAAACACTTATAAGGTCCCAAAGGCAAGACCTATTGGCTATGCCAATGCTTGTTTATTTTGAGCTGAACAGTACCGGCCCAAATAAATGTGTGACGTAGTGTATGGTTCTGTCGCAAAGCGCTATAATGCCCTTGGGCGAGGTTCGCGCTATTAAAAACTGTGAAAAAGAGGCGCCATCAATAAAAACTCCCCATGTATAAAGCTGTTGCAATGCAGAAGTTCCAGGGGGAAAGCGAATGATAAAACAGGGCTTATCTGATGCAATGCGTGCACGTTTTTGGCAGAAAAAGGGAATCGATTGCTAAAGGTCTTTTTCCTAGGCAGCGCATGCGCGCTGCGTAGGCGAGACCTAAAAAAGGGCGCTTTCTGTACCAAGAGTTACCTTCTTGCCAAATTTGGTGTAATTCCGTTCAGCAGTTCGGGCTGTAGCCTGTTCCAAAATTCCTATGAAAATTAACATGGGGAAAACGCGTGCCCCCCCTTTTTTCTCAGCCCCTGCTTGACGAATCACCCCGATATTCGTCAAGCATATATATATATATATATACATATATATATCTATATATGTATATATATATATATATATATTATAACTATGCTATGCACCGCAATGTTTGTGAGACCCAGTTGAAGGCGTCAGTCGAAACGCGTTGGTCATTACTTGATTTGGATTTGCACCACATAAGTATGCGGCATTCACTAAAGAGAATGGAATAATAATGAACAGAAATACTGAATAATGAATCTTGGAGGCTGACTGTTCATTGTGCCGCTGCATGGGTGGTCTGTGGAGGAGAACCGATTTTGAAGACATATATATTATCCACCCTAAGCCCTAAACATACCCTTACCACTCAAATACCCTTACCCACCCTAAACCCTAAAAATACCCTTGCCATCCTAATATCCCTACCCACCCTAAACCCAAAAATTACCCTTGCCATTCAAATATCCTTACCTACCTTAAACCCTAAAAATTCCCTTGCCACCTAAAAACCCTACCCAGCCTAAACCCTAAAAATACCCTTGCCACCCAAATACCCTTACACACCCTGAACCCTAAATATACCCTTGCCACCCAAATACACTCACCCACTCTAAACCCTAAAAAATATCCCAAGCCACCCAATACCTTCACATACCCCTAACCCCTAAAAATGCATGGTAAAGACCTGTGGTAAAGGCATGTGCGTTGTAATGGTCACATTGTAAAAGTAGTGCGTGGTAATGACCGTGTTGTCATTGCAGTTCCCCATGAGTCCTAACCCCCCAAGTGGTGTCCCTCCAGTCCTGGACCCTTGGTAGTGGTGCTAAAGGTACCCTGATAGCCAAAGTCCAAAGCTTGGGGCTTAGAACATTTTTGGCTAAAAACTGCTTTGAGAACCGAGGGAAGAACAGGTCCAACCTGCTCATCTATGTGCCCAAGGTGCATCACCGGTTGGCCTGACTTCACAGTAACTGCCACTACTTTCTTCTCCACTGCTTCAAAACTTGTTAAGCGGTCCTTCCCCAAAGGGGTATCCAGCCTCCTGGAACTTTTGTCGGCTACAGCCTCCTGTCTCATCACGGTGGAGATTTTCAACTTCCAAAAAAAAGAGACTGAGGGCCTGATTACAAGTTTGGCAGTGTGGGAGCAAACTGCCATACAAGCGCTCCGCTCCCACACCGCCAAACTCGTTCACCGACTGCCTGCCAGATTAGGAGTTTTCTCCTGGTCTAGTGGGTGGTGCTTTGGCAGAACCAGGCGGTGAGCCTTAGAAGGGCACTGCAGTGGGTACGCCAAAGCAAGTTCCTGCACGGCATGGACTGCTAAGTCCATGCCTTGCAGGAACTGGGGGTGGATGCATACAGGGGGCACACCATGGCCTCCCCTACATGCATCCCCTGGCCCTGAGGCCAAAGGGGGCCCTTTAGGACCCCCTTTGTTTCCTCACCGCCACACTTTTCATGACGGACTCACTGCCATAGAAACTGTGGCAGTGAGGAAACTTGTAATACGCTTGGCGGTGCTGCAGCAGCACCGGCAACCATATTACGGACCTCAGACCTCTGCGCCACTGCCGGGGATCTGGGATCCCTGGTGGTTGCACCAGTCCTTTGGCAGTCAGACAACCAAACTCGTAATAGGGCGGTCGGACCGATGTAGCGGCAGGGCCGGCACCGCCACCGCGGCTATGGCATATCGCCGTAGTCGTAATCAGCCCCTAAGTCCGAACGTAGAAATCTCCAGCGGCTCCTTGACGACAATGACTCCTCCTCTGACATTGCCTGCATTTGTGCCATGCTGAACTTTACCATCTTGGGACATTTTCTTCGAAGTTTCTTCTAAATCTGAAGGTAAGGGCCGACCGGTCCCAATCCACTTCTTTTATCAGATTTTTTTACTTTGACCAGGTCTAGATGTCTGCGTTGGTGCTTTGATCTTTTGGGTGCTAGTTTTTAACTTACATTTTAAAAATTCTTAACTCCGGTTCTATTGATGTGTCACTTTATTACAGTTTGTGTGCTGCATAAATACTGTACACAATGTCTTCAAGTTAAGCCTGACTGCTTTTGTGCCAAGATATCAGAGTGTTAAGCACAGGTTAATTTAGTGAGCTTTGTGGTTCTCCCTACCAGGGATTGTAGCTGTTGCTTGAAAGAGGGTCACTACCCCATTCAACCAACAACCCAATTTCTCACAACACATGCAGGTTAAAGAAATCAATGGAAAATGCCTTCCTTTATGTTATTAAAGCTCAGTTGTTCAGTGAGATCAGTATAGATGTCTGGTTGGTGCACTGGGGAATAGTGACATGTGTATTTGCTTTGCTGCCATGGCCCAGCCTTCGATCAGAAGCACTGTGAATAAGCAAGTCATTCTTTAAAATTTGTATTGTATTGCACACAGATAGGCTGCTGCAAAATGTGCAAACAGATGTGTTTCATATAAAATAATTGTCTTGACTTTATAGTTAGGTGAACATATCAGTTATAAGGTCACATTTTAAATGCAAAAAACACAGAAATTCACCAGTTTCACCAATTTCACCAGTTATAGTTTACTGAGCTAACTGCAACTTGTACTCCACCAAGCACTGCCTGTGACCTCACATATCACATCACTCCTGACATGTTCAATGACATCATTGTTGACATCAATGATGACATGAGATTTGCTGACTCGAGTTGTGTTGTGTTGATTGCCCACAAGAGGTCTGCTATCTGTAAAAGCTTTGCTACAGGGTAAAGGTTGTACGTAGAAGGGGCTTACTTTCCTAAGGGGTCTTGAGTGTATGGAGGGAGTGGTTTCTGAACAAAAGGTTGTGCATAGGAGTGAAGGCTGTATGTGCCAGGTAGCTGCCCAACCTGTGTGCTTGATTGCCCACAAAAGGTTGGCTATCTGTAAAGTGTTCAGTATAGGGGGTGGCTGTGTATAGCACGGCTCTCATCCCATCCCCTAAGGTGCCTTCGGTCTGTAAGGAGTGGGCTCTCCTTGGAACGGTTCAGCACAGGGCAAAAACTGTTTGCAATAGGTACATTTCAACTCATGTGTGGTTAATTACCACAAAAGGTAAGCTTTCTGCAAAGGATTCAGTACAGGAACTTTTGTTTTTTCCAGTGAATTTCTTCTGTTTTAAAAAAAATGTAAAGTAAGATTATATTACCAAATGCGACTTCTGCAGTCGTCCAAACCCCTGCCATGCTCAGCCTGCTTCCGAACCAAGTGGCAAACCCCACGTAGCTTGCAAGTCTCCTTGCCATGCACGGACACTGGCTGTGTGCGGCGTGGGCTGGCTGCAGGGACTGGCTTTCAGCCATGCCCTGCTCCCAACCTCCGCAGGTGGTTAAGCCCTCTTGAGAGGCCAACCACCCTCGGACCCCCACCCCACATTTTCCTTATGATTTTGTTTTTCAGTCCAGCAGGAACATACGGGTCACTCTGGCTTCCGTGGGTTCACACAGGGGGGCCAAGCTAGGTCCCTCGCAACTCCTGCGGGATCTGCCATATCTCCTGCAAATGTATCACAGGACCAGTGGGCCAAAAAAAACAATATTTTGGCTGCCAGTTGGACCACCATCCATAAGGGCCAGGGGATAAGGGTACCCCTACATTGCCCCCTACTACTTTTTTTTCTGCAAAGTTTCAGGACACAGGGACTGACTCCATTTCCTGTTATGGCAGCTGCAACTTTTTCTTTCATGTTGTTGCCAGCCAATTAGATCCCTCATCCCTGCGGGACCAATGGGGAAAAACCCTTGTGACCCATCAACATGCTCTTATTTTTTTTAATTTGCTGTTCCGCAGGACGAACCGTTCAGATATCTCTATTTTTTTAATCATAATTTCTCCAAAACAGCTGACTAGATTGGCAACCAATCACAACAAGCATTTGCAATGCAATAGGTCTCGCATTTGTGAGAGTTTGAGCTATTGGGATTCTAAATGACAATGCCATTTATTTATGTGTTTTGAAAACCAGCAGCCGGTGCGTAAACACACTTTGTACTTGTAGTCCTTGCTTACGAGAAGCAAGGTTGGCAGTGAAAGAGGTGCACTTGCTGCCAGCTTTGCATTGCAAATGCTTGTTTATTTTTATATTTTACAAAGCACACTAATGCCTTCATGGTTACCATCCCACGAAGCCCACCAAAAACAGTAGAGAAAAAGAGTAAAGCATGTCTATTAATCAACAAAAAGAAATTTAGAAAAAGATTTAGTGACAGACTTGTAACCTGAAGTAAGATTCAACAAAAAGGGAAGAGTTTTATGGCCTGGCCGTTGCTTAAGAAAAAGACCTACCTACACCTCTGCATTTACGAATATTATGAAGAACTAATAGTCCAGCTGATGCTTCAAGTTTCAAGTTTGCTGATGCAGAGCGTAGACCTCCAGAAAGATGGTAAGGAATGGTCAAATTTAGTATAATGCAAGGCCATTCTCATTGATGGCTTTAGGACAAATGCACAACATTTTTAATATGACATGCTTTCAAACGGGAAGCACTTGACTCAATTGACATGTCTGTAATAAACCTGCCCGTGCCCCTATGCTATTGGTTGCACATAATGTGGGCAGGACTCTCTCTAGATGGAACTGTAGTCTGCTTAGATGCCCCAGTTCCAATTTCCACCTAATGTACCTTCACTCTCACCAAGGTAAAGGTTTATAGTAGTGTGCCACCTATCGAGTAGTTCACCCTAGTGGTAGGTGGGAGGAAAGGTTTCAGGGTAACCGGAAATAGAAGCGTCTGTCAGGTGGACCACGGGGCCCCCTTGCAATTTGAATACCTTTAGAACACTTTCGGTCACAGCCATTGAGGATCTCAAACGTCCTCAGCAGCAGAATTAGTCTAGCTCTGTTACAGCACTAACACAGTGGGGTGTATTCTGGGGAACCCTTCTCAGCAACTGCTTTTTAGAACTGCTGGTGCTGAGCACCGGTAGGACCCGACACACTTAAAGCCCTGCTTCCACCTATGACTACTATGGAAAGTAACCTATTTTATTTCAGGATACTGAAGCTATGAGGTCATGTCTGTGTCGAAGAGGTCAGAAAGGCACCCCTGCTGACTTTCAATAAACATGCTTCCACACCCTGTCACCCCCGAACATCAATGGTCACTCAGCCCGGTATCACAGAAACGGTACCTCACCAAGATGGCCCATGCCAGTAACACGTCATTTCCCTCAGATAAAAAGTCTCATCTGTGTGTAGGTGCGCACTGGTGATGTATTTGGTATTTTAGTCTCAGCAGGATAATGCGCCACAGATCTCCAGTGAGTGGAAACCGCCCCCTCTGTTTAATGTACGACCATGACTGTGTACAGCCGCTGATAGTTGCAGACCGCCAGGGCACTTGCACGTACTGACTTGTTTAGATCATTCACTTCCCCTAAAAGCTTGATACCCTACCCAGCAGACACAATAAAATGCAGATTGCTCACTGTGCATCTCAAACGCTACTCGTTAAAATAAAAGGAAAAGAAAATCAATGGCAGAACCAACAGTCTCAAAGGCGAGGTATACTGGCTTTGCGAATGCTTGTTGAGTCAGACAAAAATGCAGTAAAACTCAATGAGTGTCACTGCAACTGTGTTACTATCATTTGAACTGTTACATCGTCCTTTTTGCATACAATAACAAGGAAACTAAAAAGGAAGCATGCAGATCCTTTCGAAAACATAATGTGTGATGGTTTTCTACATAGCGCCAACCTGTCGCTTCGGTGTCACTTGAAACTGCTTTGTAATACCAAATTAACACGCAGGTGTTTGTGGCACACACAGAAGGGGTTCAGAAAGGTGCTCAGGTGCAGGTGGGGTACAGAAATGTGTGCAGGTTAAGATGCACAGAGAGATGTCTGCATGTCACCTCTAGTGCAGGGTTTGCTACGACCCTCAGTAGAACCGAGGGTCGGCTCTGCTTCTTGTTCATAATGTGGCCAGTGTCTGACCTGAGACAAACCTCTCTTGGGTGTCACCTTTGTATAGGGTCCTACTGCAACACTAACCAGGGTGCACAAACAAGATAGCTGAATGGGTTCAGCACCTGCCGCGCAGTGTCACTCTTTCTAGCCCTGGCTGGGTCTAGCTAAGCGCCTCGAGGTGCATCACCACAAGATGCCACGAGTGCTGCAAGGGCTCCCTTATTTACAATAAAAGGCGTCTGCTCATTCTGTTTGTTGTTTGCTGTGAAAATTGGCCCTGCACGAGTAGTATACAAAGTTCAATTAAAAAAATCACTGCGTTTTTAAAAATACATGTTTGCAAGCTTTCTTTTTTTTTGTTCGTGCCTGGGAAGTTGCTGTTGCAAATGCTAAATTATTATGAAGGTGGTGTGAAGAAGGGGTACACTCAAACTTTAAAGTGGATTTTTGTCAGCTGTCAGTGAGACACGCCCTACACAAAGCGCGTGGCCAGTAGAAGCCAGAAAAGGCATTTCATTAGACACATCTTCTTTCTTCCCGTGTCCCCGATGGAAAATGAGCCTGAAAGACACAGACTGGGCGAGTGGGAAGGCCTCCTGTAGCCACCCTTCCCTTAGTGCTTGCTAACCTTGCTTTTATTGAAGCTGATTTTAATGTTGCTCTCTGTTTTCAGGAGCGACACGCATGTTCATTTTGATGGAAGGGTGTGTATTTCATGAGGGAGCTGCTAAAGTGATTTTTTATTTCATTATATGAATAAACAAAATGTTGTTTTCAAAATTACCCGCATAAGAGTCTGCATTTTAACACAGTACCTTTAGGAACCCACTCTGTTCTATTTCCGAGCACGGCCTGGCAACGCACGTGTTTTATGAGAGAAGTAATTTTTTTTCATATTAAGGCTTCACATGCCCTAGTCCAATGGTACCTTTGCTGACAAATGTGGACTAATTTTAGTACATGAACCACACTTTTTCCCTTGCAGCCTTGGAATGGAGTAGTCGGCATCCTTCTCTGAGAGCCGCTTGCCACTGAAAGTTAATTTCCCCTCTCTACACTGGCATGCTGAGTGCTGCGCTGAGAGGGAATACGAAGGCTGGTGTAGGCACAGCATTGCTAGTGAAGCAGGAAAATTGGTTTTTAACTACCGTTCATGGCGCCCAGGTCCCTTACGATCCGGGCGAGGGGCAGAACAAAGGGAAAGGAAGCGCTTCTACTAGATAAAGTCACAACAGTGAATAGCTGGAATCCGATCTGGCTATTCAAAGTAAGGCTTCCAGCTGAAGCCATATGCAATTCAAAGCACCGACTGGATTCCAAGTCCTAAACTGAAATAATGGCAAACCAGAGTCCCGAGCACAGCAGACCATCTGTGCGGTAAAGAGATAGCTCGTGACTTGGCTCCGCCATTAGGTCAAGAGCGGCTGCCACGGATCACTATAACCTCCCCCCCCCTAAATCAATTCAAACTTTTCAATTGTTCTGCCTCGCCCAAGATCACACTATTGTGATCGAGCGGGGACGCCGCGATTTGAACTCAGGTGAGGTCTCCCGTTACCACTCCGATTCACTATAGCCCAGCGTTACATGAGACGAGCATGTGCACACGATCACACACAGCACACGAGCTTACCCTTCACTGGGACTGGGGCAGTGACTTCCCCTCTGATTCCAAACACAGCAGCGCCGTTAGCAAGAGTCCCCAAGTCATAAAGTGTGAAGCGTGCATCCTTGTCTGTGCCGCAGCAGCAGGAAGGCAGCAAAAATACAAGAACAAGTATAAACAAGCACGGAATAGAAACGGTGCGCGCGCACCACAGAGGAGCCGAACGTGAAACCAGTGGTGCGCGCGCACCACAGAGGAGCGGGGGGAGGGAGCGCGGCAGCAGACGAGCGCGCGCTGATGCGCGTTCTGGCCACCGTCGGGAATGGGCGCGGCAAAGGCGGGACATGCGCCCGCCTTTGACCAATCGCGTGCCGTCCCCGTAAAAAAACGGACGCACCAGCCAATGTGGGCTTCTGAAAACAAAACCACACGCACGAGCGTGTAAGTCGTTTTCAGAAGCCCTTTCTAGAGGTCTCGCGCTGCGCGAGCAGTGCTACGCACTGCAACGCTAGGCGCGAGACCTAAAAAGCACGCTTTCTTGGTAAAGATCTTGCTTTCTGCCAAATGTGGTGTCATTCTCTTCAGTAATTTTCTCTGTATTGCTGTTCAAAAATCCCAATTGAATTTGCATGAGGAAATTGCATTTTAGACTCACCCTATTTCTTGGCCTCCGCTTGACAGATCAACCTGAAACTTTCCAGGAAGGAGCTGAGGTGGATGAACTTTTTTTTTGGATAGTTTTTATGAAGATTCATCAAACGCCACCAAAATAATTAGCAAAACAAAAAAGTCTTGTCTTATGGAAGGTCTGAGCTAACTATAGCCTCACTGTGGCAACTGCCGCAGTGTAATACATACATTTATATGTTTATATATTACTAATAGACTATACCTAGCGTGAACCTCTTTTTATAAGTTTCCATTAGAAGAACACAGGACTCAAATGATACCTGGAGATTACCTCTTAAAATAATAAATCTTAGTCACCATGAAATCCTAAGTGATTCCACCAATTAACGCCATGTATTGGCTCCTAAGCAGTCTTTTGCTGATTAACCAATTGCACACATTTACATTTCTTTCAGGTAGCAGCCACCATGGGGAGAAGGTTTGATTCCTCTTTTTCTGTCTGCTGGTACAGTGGCTTCAAAGAATAGCTCCAGCCAGAGACACCTAAAGGTCCTGTTGTTTTTAAATTAAAAAGAATGGGAACAGTTATTGTTAAATTTAAAAAGAATGGAATGACGTTCCCAATACATCCTGCACACTTCAATCACCGAGGTCATCCAAAAGCCATTTACAGGTAGAGGAGGCGGTGTTTGTTTCTTTCATTGCTTCACGTGTGTCATGGTTTAATGCTCTCTATGTCTAACCAGCCCTCAAGGTGCCATAAAGACGTGGGCTTCGATTGGGAACTGTGTCGAGTAGACTTCCCATGAGAAAGTCCGTTCCACACAATTATAAGAGGTCCAGTATTCCTGCACCAGGATTTACTGGTTGCTGCAGCAACAATCCTGATTGTATCTGTGGGAAAATCCAACAGGTAAAATCACTGTTTGAAAAGGCTGCATTATAAGCAGGGCCCCTTAAATGACCCCTGCTCAAACCTTGCACAAGGCGCAAACATGCCCCTCTCTGCCAGTCAACATTCTGCACTCCTTCGTTCACCCTCCTCATCCCATCCTTCTACCTCTGCCTTATAACAGCCGTGTGCACACTTTTACCACAGCCCCCTGAACACTTTTATCACTTGCTCAGATCAGGTGGTAAATGTGTGCATGAAACCACATGGGAAAGGGAGTGCCATTTGGAATACTGCCTGGTAAATACAAGTCTGCCGAGTAGTTCCCAACGTGTAATTCCCAATTCTGCGTTGTTTAACTCATAATTGCACGGTACTGGTGGGTTGTTATCATACAGTATTGATAATTACTGGTGCAGAGTTTGCACCTGCCTGTACCAGGCAACTTGTAATAGGGGCCATGGAGGGCTTCTTAAAGTGCCTGGGAACTGGAAATAGATCAACAGCGATGAAATGCCTAGTTACCAAGTCCCATCACTTCACAAAACCCAGCAGGGTTACTTCACACTTTTTTCAACAAAAGACAGAGAATGCAAGATTCTCTCAGAACGTGATAGACAGAGGCAGTGATATTATATTGTATTGACATTTGTATAGCTCTTTCCTAACCCTTAAAAGGCCCCCAAACAGTGCTTAATTTTAGCTGATGGTTGCAGGTGAGGGCCACGGGCACTTATTTTTGGGGACTGGCACTTATGTTCCCGCATGAGACATTTTCCGAGCAAAGAGAGGAAAATGCACACATTTTGGAAAGATGGAGGAAGAGAAAGACGACAAAACTGTCTGTCACAAACGTAGAAAGGAGAAACCTGTAAGCGTGAAATAAAAGGGCAGGGATGGCCTGGTAGTGGATTAAAGACGCATGAGCTGGATTTAAGTATGCCAGCCTTGGTATTTAGCACACTAATGTGTAATTGCACCAGACGTGGGCACCGACACTCTTTTACAAATTAAGCACTGCGCCACAAAGCTTGCTACCCTTCCACAGATGTTCTTTGGCTCTTCGTTACTAGTGTGAAGCACTACACAACTACAATACAATAAAACATACTCGAACCCTACAGCACTGCCAGTGTCAAAACAGAGCTATGCAAATTTCTATTGACATAATCTATCTCTACCTTCTATAAATGTACAGACTTTACTTAGACCCTGATTCAAAGTTGTGTATTGAATTCAGATCCATGCACAAATGGACATTTGCACAAAGGTCAAAATTATGAGATGTGTTTCAATTACCACATTCTGCAATTTTCTCCTAATAAGTTTCACCAGAAAAAAGCCTGAGGAAATTCTTCAGCATAAAATGCTAAGACATAGATGCAAATCATACAGTAATTGGTGTAATAAAAGTTGATTCCACATGTTAGGCTTCATTCTGAGCAGGGGAACCCAGGAGAAGTTAATTATATTACCCTGTTAAATAGCACACACCAGGTTAGAGGTAGCTAGAATCTGCACTAATTATCACCCCAATTCTACATAACTGGGAACAATGGCCTTAGTCTCTGATTCTGTATTTAGGCGTCTGACTTGATGATATTGATACAGGTACATGGTTTACAATATCCTAGTCTCAGTTTGGGGTCACCAAGTCTACCCAGTTTGCCCATTTTATTGCCTGCTGTAAATTCATAGCCTGACATTGCTCAGATGATGCATGTCCTGTCAGACTCTAACCTCTTTATCTGTAATTTTTACACCACCATTTACCTTTATCCTTATTGCCTGTTTTCATCTGGCACTGTCACTAGTGTATAGAAGACCGGGGTTGTAAAACTCCTTTTGAAGAAGTCAGACTTGGACCACAGGGCAGAAGCCAACTACAGACTGATCTTTCTTTTGTCAGCAATTACTAAAATTAGTGAGTAGATCTGGCTCACTGGCTTTCTAAACATCTTGAAGAGTACCAGTGACTAGATGCTAGCTGGATGTGGCTGTACTGAATGACGTCAGACAAGATTACAACAATGGGATTTCTACCTGCCTCATCCTGATGTTGCAGTTGTGTTGTCAAGCCACCTCCAAATGAGGACTTTGAAGAAGAACCTTTTTCTTCTGTGCCACTTGAAATCTTATGTCGTTGATAATACCATCATTGCTAGCTTGAACTGTGCCAATGCTCGCTACGTTGGCCTTCGTGAGACAGATATTCACATGCTTCTAGGCCTTCAGAATAGGGTTTCTAGAAGGATCCATGATAAGAAGTTCTGCTTTGCCCAGCAAGCTTATTATGAGATAAGCCCCATGCTGGTCATGTGTTTGCCTCCAAGTCTAAGTGATCCCTTCATTTTGGCTCTTCCCTCTGTTATCACTTCTCGGATTTAGGAAGGCTTGGTGGGGAGTGGGGATTGTGAGGCGCATATTCCCTCTCTTTTGTTGATTATTCTAGTTCGAATTTACTTTTTCTTGGCCTGTACAAAATGCATGTTTTATTGATTATCTTCATATCTTTTCTGAGTCAGTTCAGCGCCAAGATGACTTAGGGCATTTGCTGCACTCTATATGCAACAACTCAACTCATATATTGTATGCATAGTTTTTCAGTATATTTATTCTGTGACCCAAGGCATTAAACGGAGGGCCGGTGACAATTTTAGAAGAAATCTGGTGGAAAGGTTGTGGCTCTTGTCTTTTGGTGATGGAGCATTGTCACCTGAGGCATAGGTCAGGCGTCTGATGACAGACCTATGGGTAGACTGAGAGATAGCTCAGCTATATTGAGCCTGAACATATAATTTATGTCTAACCAGAGGCATACCTCTCCCGCCTAAAGCAAATGCCTCTAAATAAGTTTCTGAGTGCATTGTTAGACAGATGCAGAATTTGCTCTAACGTCTGCCTTGTGTGTTTTTTCTCCTGGATGGTGTCCATGCAGAGGAAGTACACCAGCGCTCCCCTTGTGTATGCATTGCATCTCAGTCCTGCCTCTTCACACTAGTGTAGTTTGGCAGCAAAATGCTTGAGATACCTTATTCTGCTGTCAAACTAAGCATGGGTCGGTCAAAAGCGGCATTATGTGTAATAGATAGTCAATGCAAAAGCACTGCACAATGAAAGCACTACTTTGTTTACTACTTGTTGCTGTGTTACAATGACAAAGTAGTGACCGTGTTTTCAGCCTGGTGTCTCTCTTGTGTCCCATTCAAGGTTGTCTCTTTCTCTACACACAGGCCGGTATAATTGCCATAATTAGTATAGACCTTTAAGAACAACCGTTATACTGCATATGGTCATTCTTCTCAAAGGAATTTTGGAGAAATTAGTACAAAATGTTGCATTAATCAATCAATCAATCAATCATGTCACTTATAAAGCGCACTACATACCCGCGAGGGTCTCAAGGCGCTGGGGGAAGAGGGGGGTGGTGCTGCTACTGATCGAAGAGCCAGGTCTTGAGGAGTCTTCTGAAGGCCAGTAGGTCTTGGGTCTGTCGGAGGTTGGTGGTATGACGTGCGCAGGAGGGTACTTGCAGCACTAACCATAGTCACAAGCACCTCCCCTCACACACCCCCCAACACAAACTCCACAGAACCCACCTGGTAGAATGCAATGCCCCCCATCCTAACACAAGATCCCACAAAGAACCACCACCCTGGGTTATGTTGTGTGAAGCACAGGGACACTCTTGGGACTTTTAGCCAAACAACTGCCAGGACAACACTCCCAGCCATCCTGTCAGCACAGCCAGCCCACCCCACAGGGAAGCAGAGTCAAAAGGAAGGAAGCATGGGCATGCTGGGAAGGGGGTGGAGGCAATAGCATGATGGGAGTCGTACTCACTGATATTGGTCACCCCCACAACTGTCCCATCAACACCACCATGAACCATGCTCACATCACAGGGAGTGGAGAAGGACTCACAAGATGGCTGACACTGGCTACTGCTGTGGGAGCACAAGGCCCTGCTGGCAACTGTGCACCAACAAACAGCAGGACACCACTGACTGACATCCTGAGAGACAACTTCCACTCCCTGCAATGCAAGCACGTTCCATGGTGGGATAACTGACTGGCTGGGTGGGTGGGAAGGAGGGCCGGCTGTCAACCAAACACAACCAATGCAGACCATGTACACACCCCAAAAAATACATAGAAATGCCCAAATAATGCAGGACAATGTGCCACACCAATATCAACCCCTGACTGTGACGACTTAGGACAATGCAATGTACAGGCCCGCACCCAGAGGCACAGTCACAACTGTCATGTGTGTCAACCATTGATGCCTCCAGAAACATAACATACATTGTGTGTGTCTCCCAAAAACAGGTGATGATGGGGACACAGCAGCAGACGCTGAGGAGTCCCAGTCCCAGGCTCAAGAGGATGCGGAGCTCACTGGCGTCGTACAGCCTCTGTCCTCCTCGGACGATGAAGACCAACCTGGCACATCCGGTGCAAGTCTACATGCAGCACCAGCAGGACCACCAGCTGCAGCACCAGCAGGACCACCAGCTGCACCCCCTGCACCCACGCCTCCAACGACAGCCACCACAAATACCATCCCTGCCGACATGGACAGAACAAGGAGCAACACCAGCACAGGGACCCTGGACCAACCTGGGGCCATGGACACCACCACCACCACCAACCCCCAAGGTGGACCAGGGTCATCTGTGCGTGCCACTGCACACACTGCACATGTCAGCAGGGGTGGTGGGAGGGGTGGGAGACAGAGGTCGCTGCTTGCAGAGGTTGCTGGTGTGCATGAAGACCCACAACTGGTACGCATAGCTGATGCGTACCAGTCCAGCACCGGAGACCTCAGCCAGGTAGTGGGGCTCCTCAGAGACATGAAACAGCAGCAGGCTGCCCATCATGCCCGCTTGGACTCCCACATGTCCCACGTGGAGTCACACATGTCCCGCGTGGACTCACACATGTCCCGCGTGGAGTCCAAGTGGGATGCACTGCATGAGATGACGGCGGTGCACAGGGACATTTTACAATGCCTCCGCCAGATGAACAGCAACCAGTCCACACCTCCCTGTGTGCCAACAACATCTGGTGCCGAACAAACTGCAACTGCCACAGGGAGGGAGGATGACTCTGGCGGAGAGTCCCCTGCACCGCAGCAGCCTGTACTTGAGGGCCCCCCCAAGAAGAGGGGTCGTCCGAGGAGGGACAAGTGAGAGGCTGATGGCCAAGCGCAACTCCCAGGAAGCCTGAACCTGTTCTGGATGTTCACCTTTGTGCACAGACTGTTCACCCTGTTGACGGCAACACTACTCCCACACATTGCATGGGGAGTACAAGTTGGACCAATGTGTCAGACAACTGTGGCCCCGATACTGGGGATTCTGTCTACCAGGACTTTCAATTCACCTAGGAACTTCGGATTGCACGATTTATGTACAGCACTACCCATCCTATGCACTATTCACACAAATGTATCACAATAAACACACTAATACACCATACTTGCCTCTGTTGTGATTCCAACGTGGGTGCTGTTATGGGGATGATGAACTGCAAAATTACACTGTGTATGCGAACTGCAACAGCAAGGACAACACAGGCATGTGAGTAAAGGCAACGTGACACATATGAGGGAGACACACCACCAGGGCTACACAACACATACACACCTAGGCCATCTGACTCATTGCCTACACTGATGTTGCCAGGGAAGACGGTGCAATGCACAGACACCACACCCATTCTCAGTTGTAGTCAAGTAGCCCACAGGTGCAGTAAGCAAATGGCAGTAAAATGTGTGACCACAGACAACGCACATCACAAAGTGAAGCACAGGTTTATTACACAGTTGCAACATGTCGTAACCACTACAGATGCAAGGTAATCCCACCTGGCAGCGGGCACACAGTCAACAACTGTAGACGGAAGGAAGTCCATGGGTGTGGCGCACATCACCTGTAGGGACACAACAGCTACCAGCCTGGAAGTGCAATCACGTCGTCGGTGGACACAGTTGACCAAACGAATCTGTAAGTACCCTGTGAAGGACAGAAATGACACACAGTCAAAAGCAATGGAGTACAGGACAGAACAGCAAAACTCATGCACAATACATGTTACAAGATACCCACCCAGAACCAAGTTAGCATGTCAACACTTTTTGGGGAGTACAGCCCACCTGTAAGCACACATCGCAACACACATCCAGTCAAGTAGCCCATGGACACACTCCAACAGCACCAGAGCACCACCTACACATCATGCCAACTCACATCATTGACATGACACCTCAGGATACTCACATTCAGCTAAAGAAGTTGGTGATGAGCTGTGTGCGGACATCACCATCATCATCATCATCATCATCATCATCATCATCATCGTCACTGGCATCGTGGTCCAGGCCAGGATCCTCCACAGGTGGCGGATGTTGGTCATTGTCATCCTGGATGAGAGGCAACTCCTTCCGCACTGCCAGGTTGTGGAGCATGCAGCAGACGATGATAATCTTGCACACTTTCGCAGGGGCATATGGGAGGGACCCTCCGGTCTTGTCCAGGCAGCGGAAGCGGCTCTTCAGGAGACCAAATGTCCGCTCAATCACTCTCCTGGTCCGACCATGTGCCTCATTGTAGCGCATCTGTGCTGGTGTCACAGGGTTCCTGAGGGGTGTCAGCAACCACGGCATGTTGGGGTATCCCGAGTCACCTACGGACAGACAAGTGCACATTAGCTGACTTGGAAAAGTGGGCGGAATACTACAGATCAGATCACACACAATGGCACAAAGTCAGTACACACCGACAAGCCAGGCACGCTGGTTCTGCATCTGTGCCATCATCCTGGGGATGCGACTACTCCTCATCACAAAGGCATCGTGTGCTGAACCAGGGAAACGGGCACACACGTGTGTGATGGTCATGTCTGCAAGACACACCACCAGTGCATTGACCGAGTGGTAGTGCTTGCGGTTCCTGTAGGCCTGCTCCTGGGCCTGTGGTGGTACCAAAGCCACATGTGTCCCATCAATGGAGCCAATGACATGCGGCATCCTCCCCAGGGCATAAAAGTCACTCTTCACGTCAGTGAGTCGTCGCAGTCTAGGGAAATAGATGTACCGGTTCAGGAATAGCAACATTGCCGCCAAAACATCACGGAGCACACGGCTCAACATGGTCTGTGACATCCCACCAGCAGTCGCCACAGTATGTTGGAAGGTACCGGTGGCAAAGAAGTGTAGGGCTGCCATCACCTTCACCTTGGGGGTCAGCGCTGTAGGATACGGCCGGCCAGGCTGCAAATGTGGGGCCAACTGCACTGCCAAATCCTCAATCAGCTGCCTGGTGAAGCGGTACCGTCGGATGCTGTCCCGTTCCACCATCGTTGCCAGGTCTGGGAATGGTCGATGGACAGCAGGAGCCCTGCAGTGCAGAGGAGAAGTAAGCAAGATTGTCAGTCAGCCCACATATGCGGCATTGAACACACTCAATATACCAACATACATCATTATGAGGCACAACTACATGAAGTGTGCAGTTCCGTAAGGACATGTATGGTACATACATGGCCAACATCTGTCAACACGGTCCAACAGGTGGCATCAATTAGTCCCAGGTTGGCCCATTGGATATCATGAGGCCGTGTCACAGTTCCCATCTCCTGCTGCCGTGTCACAATCACCACCCACAGTGACATGTGAGGACAGATGTGCCCCAGGCACCACAGCTCAACGACAGGTACATTCCCAGGGACCCTGTATTGCCACATGGACACTGGCATTACATGGAGTATCATGTATACACCACAGCAAAACAACAATGACCCCCACAGGTAGTGGTCCCACTTGCCACGGCAGGACAGACATGGACGTCTGTGACACACACACGCACAACATCAAAGTCCATGCACACACAACCTGGATGTGGAGACTGTCTCCCATTGTGCACATGAAATCAGAGACATTGTAAACACTACATGCACAAAGACTGTGGAGGACCATCACTATTGTGCCACTGGGACACCCTGGCTCAAACATACCGTCCCACATGGGACTCACGGGGTATGTGACATGACATACACATACACCACCATGAAATGTGACCATGGCACATGCACAGATATGAACAGTTGCACATCACAGTGGTCATGTACACGTAACACCCAGGATCCTGTCCCCATGAACACGTGCACAGCCTGGGGGTGGCTGCCCACAGGTGACACCCACAGGACAACATGTACACCAACATACACACAATAGGAAATGCAGCCTTACATGCCTTATGATAAAGTTTGGACAGGCTGTCGTGATGTAGGTGTGCCCCTCACTCCCTGGGAGCTATCTGTGGCTGGCATATGTCCATCTGAGACAGGCATGCTGACATATGCCAGTCACATGTACAGTGATGCGTTGAACAGCAATGGACCGATCGGTGCCCCCGGCCGGCCCATTGCATTCAATGTGTGCGGGTACGCGTTGTACCCCTGTACGCGTTGTGCTGCAATGGACCGATCGGTGCCCCCGGCCGGCCCATTGCATTCAATGTGTGCGGGTACGCGTTGTACCCCTGTACGCGTTGAACTGCAATGGACCGATCGATGCCCCCGGCCGGCCCATTGCATTCAATGTGTGCGGGTACGCGTTGTACCCCTGTACGCGTTGTACTGCAATGGACCGATCGGTGCCCCCGGCCGGCCCATTGCATTCAATGTGTGCGGGTACGCGTTGTACCCCTGTACGCGTTGAACTGCAATGGACCGATCGGTGCCCCCGGCCGGCCCATTGCATTCAATGTGTGCGGGTACGCTTTGTACCCCTGTACGCGTTGTACTGCAATGGACCGATCGGTGCCTCGGCCGGCCCATTGCATTCAATGTGCGGGTACGCGTTGTACCCCTGTACGCGTTGAACTGCAATGGACCGATCGGTGCCCCCGGCCGGCCCATTGCATTCAATGTGTGCGGGTACGCGTTGTACCCCTGTACGTGTTGTACCGCAATGGACCGATCGGTGCGCACCCATTGACAATGGGCTTGCCTGGCAACGGATGCGTTTTTGAATTTCGAACGAGTCGGTTGCTGTAAATTCAGTTGGTCACCCACAACAATGTTGCAAAATCATGTATGTCATGAAGTTGAAGATTTGAAGGATGCTGTGGGCGTGTTTTGGTGCTGCTATTCCATGGATTGGCCAGATTCAGAAGATGCAAACGACTTGGACATATCACTTTGGACACAAGGGACAGTATCTGCCTCTCCAGCACATATATATTGCTGGCTGTTCCCCTGAGAGCTCACTTGCCTGCACTACATGCTCCAGGACGACATCTGCCACTGCACTGCTGCTGTCTCTGCCCCTCTGGACCCTGCAATGGCACGTACTGTGGAGAGAGCCCGAGCCTTCAGCCTTGAAGAGAACCAGGCCCTGCTGGACAGCCTACTTCCACAGTACAGCAAGCTGTATGGGACACCAGGGGAGCAGGTGAGTGTTCTGTGCACTGCCTTTCTGAATGTGCATATTGTCTGACTAGCAAGGCTGAAAGTCTGCACGCCACTGGCTAGCAGGCTCACTGAGTAGTTGTCACCCCCATAGTGTGTAGTGACATGCACTGGACAGGTATGGTGCAGTGACAGTGCATTTGAACAAGGTTTTACTTCCCATGCAATGATACCATGTAGTGACGTCTGGCAAACTGTCCATGGGCAGCTTTGCACTGCCTGTGTACATCATGTGCCCCTGTGATTGAGACATGTATATGCAACTGTGTCATGCACGGATATGTTGCATGTGTAGTAATGGCCTTTCACTTTGTCATCCTGACAGGTTAATGCCCATCGGAAGCAGGATATCTGGAAGGACATCGTCCGGGCCGTCCGGGCCGTGGGGGTCTACAAGCGCCGGATCCGCAACTGCCAGAAGAGATGGCAGGACCTTCGGGGCTGGACCCGGAGGATTGCACGGGTCCAGCTGAAGCTGTCGCCTCCTCGCAGGAGGGGCGGAACACGGACCCTGACCCCCACATGCTCCAGATCCTGGCGGTGGTGTTTCCAGACCTGGATGGGCAGCTGAAGGCCAGACAGCAGCAAGGAGGGGGTGAGTCAAAGACTGCACTGTGAACTCTGTATTACATGCTTTGTGCCCTCCTCTGGCCTGGTTCAACTGCCACAGTGCAGCAGTCATGTTGTCCAGGAGCCATGTCCTTCTATTGTGCACTGCCCACTGCTCATCTGATACCCAGGTGTGGCCCTTACATTCAGGGAATTGTGTCACTTGGGACTGTGTCCTTGCAGTTTGCTTCACTAAAGGTGGGGGACAGCATCTGTTTCCCTAACTCTGTTGTGGGCATCATGGGTGGGTCCATTGTTCACACAACGCCTGTGTTCGGACATGTAATCTGCATGTTGCTTTGATATGCGGTCCACTTGCTGAGCTGAGCCACCACATGTGCCTGGGGTATGTGGCACACGCCCATGCAGCGGATGGGAACAATGTTTGGGCACCAGGAGTGTGCAGATTACGTGTGTCACACATACATAGCCAGCTATCCACTGTCCAGGGCTCATCCCTCATTCATGTGGAGCAGGACAGTCATGCCTACTCCAGGCCATGCAATGCACTCTGTACTCCCACTCCCGTGTATCAGCTGACACATTGTGCGCAGTGATTTGACCCCTCAGGTGTCTGCCTCTGTGTCAGTGTGCTGTGGATTACTTGCCAGGACTGCTGGGGTGTTTCTTGGTAGGGGCTCAGCATGCCCCTGGAGATGTGACCATAGGAGACGATACTTGTGTGTCACATAGGTGTTTGATCAGCTGCCCGTGCAGACTGGGGTATGCGAATGTGAAGTTCAGGCAGCTGTTCCCCATTCACAGCAGATTGTGAGGGGCTCAGGTTCAGAGGGTAGTGTCACAGGTCTCCCATATGTCCAATAGGTATGACCTGGACAGATGAGGGTTAAGATGATGTGTTGTGTGGGGGATGTACATGTGCACTTGTGCAGCTCCAGGACTTGCATTCCCCATGACCTACTATTGTGACACAGTGCAGAGTGTTGTTGTCTGGCTGCCAAGTCATACATCACTGAGACAGTGATGTATGACTTAGCAGTCATGCCTCTGCCATGGCATGTGTCAACTTATTGGTGGTCCTGCAGGGGAGTGACATGTGCTACATGCACACCATTGTGGCGATGGCTATCAGGACATGGGTGCATCATGGTGTCTGTTGCTGGTATGCATCACATGCATTTCCTATTTGACTCTGGGCATCCCTTTCATCCGGAAACCTGTACTGACTCAGTGGCAAGAGCTGTGATGTGTGCATGTCCACATGCCACACCGTGTCCTCTGCACTGTCCAACTACTGTGTACTTGGTGCATGTGTCCACACTGGGGTGTTGCAATCCAACAGACACCAGACAGATGGGTGCAAGGCCATGTGGGATGTGAGTGCCATGCTTGGCATCAGACTGACAATTGGCTTCTCCTGTTCAGTTAGGGCGCTTTTAGCAATGTACAACTAATGATGCCAGGGCTTGCTCTGTAATGTGCTGTGCTCACAGTGGTGTGTGCGTTTGGTGCAGGTGACTGATGTCTGTCTGTTTCCCCATTGTTTGCAGATACATCCACGGCCACGGAATGGGACAGCTCCACGGACCAGGAGGAGCCAGAGAGCCAGACTGGGTCAGCAGCCGAGGAGTGGTCGGAGGGACCCAGTGGCACGGAGGGCGAGGGGAGCCACACCGAGGAGTCCTCAGCACCATCCACCTCAGCTGAGGACCAGAGCTACTCGGAGGATGACTCCCTTATGGAGGCGGGTGTCAGCAGCCACCACACCCTAGCTAGTGTTGCTGTCCCCGCCACCACCAGCACCACCACCGCCCTCCCATCGGCTCCCATTCCCCAGGTCCGTGGAGGCTCCCATGTTCGGGAGCGTGTCTCCTTTGGGCCAGGCACCGCACCCCCTGCCCCTGTGTCCCCTGCTGCCCTGAGTGAGGAGTCTGTGTACCTCCTTCGCCAGCTCCATGTAGGGCAGACAGCCATGCTGAGTGTCCTCCATGCGCACACCGCTCTGTTGACTCAGCTGGTGTCGTTCATGGAGGGCATCTCATCGGGCATGTCTGACCTACAGAGGGGCAATAGGTCCATGGACTCCTCCCTGACGGCAGCAGTGTCCCTCCTCAGACAGTCCCTCACCCCTCCTGCCTCTGCTCCATCCACACTCCCCAGCACCTTACCCGTCCCAAGCACACACACACCGGCCCAGGCACACACCAGCACACACACGACTAGCACACAGACACACACGCCACACACAAAACGCACACGCACGCACAGTCAGGGGACTGAAACCAGACTCACAGGGGATGGGGCCCTGGTACACACACACGCATCCACGGGCACTGCACAGTCCTCAGTTGCCTCTCCCTCCAAAACACCCTCCCTTGCCTCACCTGCAACCCCAAAGACCCAGCGCCTCTTCCTCAGTGACCTCGGCCTCTTCCCCTCCGATCCAGCTGCTCCAGCATCCAGGGGAAGAGGAAGCCCCCACATGGAGCAGAGTGCCCTCGCCCCCGGACACCCTCCCCCAGGCGCAGACAGACTGAGGCCCCCACCCGCAAGTCCCCCGGAGTGGTAAGAGCAAGACCCCGCCGCCGCCCTGCAGCTCAAGCACCAGGTTTCCTTCCTCCATCCCTCAGGCCCCCACTCCACAGGTGCCCCCACCACACCCTGCCCCAGGTTCCCCCACCCACAGATATACCATCCCCAAGAGGCTCCGGCCTTCTCCCCTGGCACTTGCTCTCCCGGCACCACACCCCCGCTGCGCTTGTCTGTGCCACTGATGTGGTGAGGGTGTCCTCCCCTCTGTCCAGCCCACCTTGCCTGTTCCCCATTCTCCTCCCTGGTGGTAGGCACTGCAGTGGAGTCCACTACCACCCTGTCTGACTTGGGCACTGCAGTGGCGGACCTGTCCACTCCATCTGCAGGGTCCACTGCAGTCGTGCCGGCACCCACAACATCTGAGCCATGCCCCCAGTTGTGCCGGCACACACCATGTCAGACACCTCCACTGCAGTTGTCAGTGGCTCTCCAGCACCCACCACCCCTTCCCTGCTTCCTCCTGGTGAGCCCTGGTCCTGTCCCTGCGGTGCCTGGCCTACCCCCGGTTGCCCCTCCTAGTGGATTGTCCCTGGTTTTGTGCAGGCATGTGTAGGGTGGCATCTGCCACTGTCACCCACTTGTGACTTTGTTGATGGACTGGCCATTGGCCTTTGTTTATTTTCTACCGGACTTCTACTTTTAATGCCACATATGCTGAATAAAGCAACTTTCTGCTCTCTAGTGCTTTTGCTTCTGATGTACATGATGTTGATGATGCTAACCATGCCCTTGCTGCAGTGATGGTGATATTTGGTCTCATGATAATGAAGTGTTACTGTGCAGGAACCCATGTGGTCCAGGGGGAATGTGTCCTATCCTGTGGTGTATCCATGTCATCCATAGCAGCATCTGAGGGTGTCATGTGTTCAGTATTTGGCAATGGGATTTCCTACATAGATTGCCTATTTCACATCTGTGGCTTCCACCCCTGCACATCTGTTGTGCCTGCCATTGTTCAATTCGTCTACTTCCCTGACCGTGTGGCCATCTCCACTGGACATGCAGGTTTGGGCATCAATGGGGAAGGACTCATCTGTGTTGTCAGTGCAACATTGCTATACAAGTGTGTTGGATCTGTGCTGATGATTCCGTTGGCACTTCCATGACCAGGCTGATGTTACGGGAGCCCTCATTTGGTG
The DNA here is from genome assembly GCA_963921515.1 of Calotriton arnoldi. NCBI lineage: Eukaryota > Metazoa > Chordata > Amphibia > Caudata > Salamandridae > Calotriton > Calotriton arnoldi. The sequence continues at coordinate 1,041,946 of CAWUFW010002478.1, read as the reverse complement.
CTAATTGTTGATTGTGTGACCAAGTGCTCAGCTGACATGATGGGGCCCTACTGAGGCAACATATGGCACAGCTCTCCTCACACAGGAGTGGAGTCCCCTCATGGCAGTGTGTACTCCTGTGACATTGCCTGCGCCCAAGGTGTGTGTTGTATGTGCATGTCTGTGTGTTCACTTCCGTTTAGCTGTGCATGCTGTGATCCCTAGTGTTGTACCTGTTTGTGATGCTAGCTGAGTTGACCTATGTTCCCCCAAAGTCTTCGCCCTGGGTTCTCTGTGATGTGGGTGCATGGCACATTACTGGTCATCAGGGTGTCACCCATAGGTGTGTTTGCTGTCAGGGCTGAGTTTGTGTGCTGACGCAGATGGGTCACAGTCAGGTTTCCCCTTGGCACTTGTTGTTTGCCCCTGTCATGTGATTTCCAGTTTGTGTTATCTTTCAGTGATTGTGACACGTTGTGTGTGTGACTGCTGGCACTCCTCAGGGTCCGGGCTGCAATGTTGGTTGTTGTCTATGTGTGTTCTTTGTGGGTGACCTTGGCTTCTTCATTGGTGTGTGACTGTGGCTGGGATCCCATTGGTTGGTGTGGTATTGCCGTCATGTCCATGTACAGCGTAGTGTGCAGTGTGTCAGACATTCAGGAGTCTTGTTCAGTGGCCATGTGTGATGTGTTTCTGCACCTTGGTTCCCACCCACCACCCTGGAATAGTCATGGGTGCATGTGCAATGTCACCAGTGCATGTGTGCTTCACTGCTGCACATTGTTGGAGGTCGAGGGGTGTGGTGTTGAGTGTGTGCAGATGTGAGTTGTTGCCCGGCTAGGCCCCTGCCTCCATGTTGGCCTTGGCTTACTGGCCATGCTGTTTGATTTGTGCTTGTGTAGGTGTGATGGTAGGTAGTTGCTCAGGACACATGACTGTGGTTCACAGTGTGAACGACATTTAGCTTTGTCATCACAGTGGGATTGTAATGCAGCCCAGGGTCACCACATTGTGGGGGCCCTGGGGGTGGTGCTGTGGTGTGTCTGTGTCTTGCTGTGTCAGTTGCTGTCCCTACGTGCCTGTGTGACATGTGTGATTTGTGCTCTCTCTCATCTGACAATGCCTGCTTGCCCACATAGGGGATTTGGAAGTTACCTTTGTGTGGCACTGTATGCACATCTGTATGATTGGTATTCAGGTCTCCTCATGTGTTGTGTGGTTGCCTGGGGACACTGGCAACCCCCCTCACCTGTTGTGTATGATGTGCAGTGTGGGTCTGCCTGTTTGTGTTTGTGCATCTGCACCACTGCATTGGCATATCTTGGGTGTGCCATTGGCTGTATGTAGTTTGGTGGGTTTCCCCTGCTGTCCCTGGGACTCCTAGGTCATCGGTCAGCACAATGATCATGGTTTGTGTGTCCCATTGCTGCCATGGTATGGTATCTGTTCACCTCACATCTGCAGTCTCCACAGGGTATATGCATGTGTGTGCCCATTGGTGCAAATATGTGGGTCTTTATTCTGATGGTCACTTCTGTCATTGTGTCCTTGATGATTGTTGACGGTGTCAGCCCCCATGGGTGTTGTTTGTCTGCACATGGCCAAAGGTATGTCTTATTTGCACTGCAGTATTTGGCTCCCCCAATTTATGTTGCAATGGGACACATACACTACTTTGCCACTGATGTGTTTGTTGTTCTGTGACCAGGAATCATCCATGCAGTTTGGCAGTTGCACCTCTTTCTTTGTCAACACTTACCTTTTGGTCACTGTGATGATGGGGGTTTGGACCCCATTGCCACAATGTTCAAAGTGTGCTTCAGCTATGGACCCCACACTTACATTTTGGTCACTGTGATGATGGGGGTTTGGACCCCATTGCCACAATGTTCAAAATGTGCTTCAGCTATGGACCCCACACTTACCTTTTGGTCACTGTGATGATGGGGGTTTGGACCCCATTGCCACAATGTTCAAAGTGTGCTTCAGCTATGGACCCCACACTTACATTTTGGTCACTGTGATGATGGGGGTTTGGACCCCATTGCCACAATGTTCAAAATGTGCTTCAGCTATGGACCCCACACTTACATTTTGGTCACTGTGATGATGGGGGTTTAGACCCCATTGCCACAATGTTCAAAATGTGCTTCAGCTATGGACCCCACACATACATTTTGGTCACTGTGATGATGGGGGTTTGGACCCCATTGCCACAATGTTCAAAATGTGCTTCAGCTATGGCCCCCACACTTACCTTTTGGTCACTGTGATGATGGGGGTTTGGACCCCATTGCCACAATGGTCATGGCCTGCTTGCATTGTGGGTGCCACACACATATATGTGTGGCACATGTGCTAGGGGGTCACATTGTATGTTCAAAGTCATGTTTGGTGTTGTAGGCATTTGACACAGTCTACACACGCTTGTCATGGTGTTGGGGGATGTCTTCTTCTTGCATTCCCTAGGTTGTGGTGTGCTGGTTGTGTCATGCATTGTCCATCCTATGAGTGGTGGTGGTAGTAGTGGTAGGCATCCAGCCCCCCCTGGGTGAGGGTGGTAGTAGTGGTAGGCATCCAGCCCCCCCTGGCTAAGGGTGGTAGTAGTGGTAGGCATCCAGCCCCCCCTGGGTGACGGTGGTAGTAGTGGTAGGCATCCAGCTCCCCCTGGCTAAGGGTGGTAGTAGTGGTAGGCATCCAGCCCCCCCTGGGTGAGGGTGGTAGTAGTGGTAGGCATCCAGCCCCCCCTGGCTAAGGGTGGTAGTAGTGGTAGGCATCCAGCCCCCCCTGGCTAAGGGTGGTAGTAGTGGTAGGCATCCAGCCCCCCCTGGCTAAGGGTGGTGGTAGGCATCCAGCCCCCCCTGGGTGAGGGTGGTAGTAGTGGTGGGCATCCAGCACCCCCTGGGTGAGGGTGGTAGTAGTGGTAGGCATCCAGCCCCCCCTGGCTAAGGGTGGTAGTAGTGGTAGGCATCCAGCCCCCCTGGCTAAGGGTGGTAGTAGTGGTAGGCATCCAGCCCCCTGGGTGAGGGTGGTAGTAGTGGTAGGCATCCAGCCCCCCTGGCTAAGGGTGGTGGTAGGCATCCAGCCCCCCTGGGTGAGGGTGGTAGAAGTGGTAGGCATCCAGCCCCCCTGGCTAAGGGTGGTAGTAGTGGTAGGCATCCAGCCCCCCTGGCTGAGGGTGGTAGTAGTGGTAGGCATCCAGCCCCCCTGGGTGAGGGTGGTAGTAGTGGTAGGCATCCAGCCCCCCTGGCTAAGGGTGGTAGTAGTGGTAGGCATCCAGCCCCCTGGCTAAGGGTGGTAGTAGTGGTAGGCATCCATCCCCCCTGGGTGAGGGTGGTAGTAGTGGTAGGCATCCAGCCCCCCTGGCTAAGGGTGGTAGTAGTGGTAGGCATCCAGCCCCCTGGCCAAGGGTGGTAGTAGTGGTAGGCATCCAGCCCCCCCTGGCTAAGGGTGGTGGTAGGCATCCAGCCCCCCTGGGTGAGGGTGGTAGTAGTGGTAGGCATCCAGCCCCCCTGGGTGAGGGTGGTAGTAGTGGTAGGCATCCAGCCCCCACTGGCTAAGGGTGGTAGTAGTGGTAGGCATCCAGCCCCCCCTGGGTGAGGGTGGTAGTAGTGGTAGGCATCCAGCCCCCCCTGGCTAAGGGTGGTGGTAGGCATCCAGCTCCCCCTGGGTGAGGGTGGTAGTAGTGGTAGGCATCCAGCCCCCTGGGTGAGGGTGGTAGTAGTGGTAGGCATCCAGCCCCCCTGGCTAAGGGTGGTAGTAGTGGTAGGCATCCAGCCCCCCTGGCTGAGGGTGGTAGTAGTGGTAGGCATCCAGCCCCCCTGGGTGAAGGTGGTAGTAGTGGTAGGCATCCAGCCCCCCTGTCTAAGGGTGGTAGTAGTGGTAGGCATCCAGCCCCCTGGCTAAGGGTGGTAGTAGTGGTAGGCATCCAGCCCCCTGGCTAAGGGTGGTAGTAGTGGTAGGCATCCAGCCCCCCTGGGTGAGGGTGGTAGTAGTGGTAGGCATCCAGCCCCCCTGGCTAAGGGTGGTGGTAGGCATCCAGCCCCCTGGGTAAGGGTGGTAGTAGTGGTAGGCATCCAGCCCCCCTGGCTAAGGGTGGTAGTAGTGGTAGGCATCCAGCCCCCCTGGCTGAGGGTGGTAGTAGTGGTAGGCATCCAGCCCCCCTGGGTGAGGGTGGTAGTAGTGGTAGGCATCCAGCCCCCCTGGCTAAGGGTGGTAGTAGTGGTAGGCATCCAGCCCCCCTGGCTAAGGGTGGTAGTAGTGGTAGGCATCCAGCCCCCCTGGCTAAGGGTGGTGGTAGGCATCCAGCCCCCCTGGGTGAGGGTGGTAGTAGTGGTAGGCATCCAGCCCCCCTGGGTGAGGGTGGTAGTAGTGGTAGGCATCCAGCCCCCCTGGGTAGGGGTGGTGGTGCGCATTCAGGCCCCTGTGTGCATATGTGGCATTGGTGATGGGCATCCCGCCCCTATGGTGCTGCTGTTGCTGGTGTAAGTATGTTCTGCATCCCTCTGTGTGTGTGTGATGTGTCGTGTACGTGTTGTATGTGTTTTGTGGTTGGTGTCTGGCTTACCTTCTGCGCCGTACGCGTCCGTGCCTGTTCCGGTAGTAAATGTAGAATATTGGTATGATCGGGACGAAGGGATTCATGGTTGGTTTGTGTCGTTCGTCCTTCTCGTTGCTTCGCGTCGTCCTCGTCGCTTCGCCTCGTCGCTTCGCCTCGTCCTCGTCGCTGGCGTGTTCGTCTCGGAGCCGTGGATCGTGTTGTGGCGCGATCGGAGCTTATGTGCGCCTCTCCCGGATGCTTTGACGTGCCGTGCGTAGCGACGGGTTCGGCGCATACGGAAAGCGCATCGTACTCGTTCGGCCGGACAGAGCAGCATTTTTCCTTCCGTGCGACTCGATTCGGCGTTTCCGGATTCGCCTCGGTCGGGGAACAGGACCTGGTTTGGGTGAGTACGGCTCGGCCGGATTCTTTGCTGTTGTGCGCATCGTACTTACTCGTTCGGTGTGCTGTACGGATCGGTCGGGAAACAGGCTTTCGCATGGCTTTTTTCCCGACCGAATGCTATTGGGTGCGCCTCCGACCGAGATCGGAATCGGCCCCTTTATGTGCTGGGGGTTTCAGAACAGAATTGAAAGCATGGTTATTATTAGAAGATGTGCTATTAAGAGGCACCATTTCTGTTTCTGTTCATGAGACCTCTTAGCAGGATGTTGTCCATCTGCCACACATTCTATGCATTCTGGATCTTGAAGGAACACTTGTAACCTTTGCGTGCTAGAACACCATTTGTTGCAAAGTTATTTCAAAGCAATTACATTTTTGCCAGTTCGTTAGCTCAGTCATTTCAAATGAGAACTGCTTAATGTGGGCTGCTAACAACATTTATTTTATTTTGATTTAGGGTAGCACAGATTCCTGGCAGAGTACTTAACAGAAAGTAATATCGCCAACTGATTGACACTCACTCTCAGGTATATTAGAAGATGCCCTATGAATCAAACCTGAAAACTTGCCAGTCATACATTTCGAAATCAGCTGCATGAACCCAGTGTAAGAAATTGGGTAGTTAGTTGAGGGGAGTAGGTATGACCTCAAGGAATAATCACAATCCTTGTCAGGGTGAACCATTAAAGTCAATAATCCTGAGCTTAATCCCCTGGTATCTATGGCATGAGGCAGTCAGTCTTCATTTAGAATCAATGTGTAAAGTATTTAAGCAGTACTGAGACAGTAGTAAAGTTGAAATGCAAAAGAAAAACAATCCCAAAATGAATTAGAAAAGTAAAGTACAATTTCAATAAACAAAATTACACCAAAATGGCAAAAATTCAATAAGGGGAACCGAAGATATGGATTTTAAAAGTTTCAGGTACATGTAGCACCAAGAAGCACAAATAACTAATGATAGTAAATGGTGGTGATAAAACCAGTGAATTGGACTTGTAAAGAATATTTCAAAAAGTCCCCAAAAATTATTTGTAGCCGTTTCCTAGGCGGAGATAACATGTATTAGACGTAATATTCTATCCCAGTGCTTTCTTGTGGAATAGCCAACCCTGCTACTGGTAAAACAACTTTTAGGCGTTTTTTCACTGCAAGTACATGTTTAACATTAAACGTTTACATGTCCTTTAAAAACCATGCACTTTGCCTAATAGACAATAAGGCCTGTTAAGGCTGACTTGTAAATATTTAAAAGGAAGGTTTAGGCCTGTCAAAAGGGATTCTTTTCACAGGTCAAATATGCAGTTAAAACCTGCATGGCCAGGCTACTTTTGGCAGGCCTGCAGTCTTGTGTACATTGTCCCTGTAGTGGACAGCAAAATGGATGCTGCAGTCCTCTTGTGACAGTTAACTTAAAGGCTCTGGGTACCCTTGGTACCATATACCTAGGACTTAGAGGTAAGTGAAATATGCCCCTCAGATGAATACCAATTCCATCATGTTGAAAGGAGGAGCACTAGCATTTTACCTCTGATTAGCACTGGTAAAGTGCACAGAGGTCTATAGCCAGCAAAAACAGGGTTCAACAAAAAGGCTAACTAACTAAAGGACAACCTTTCCACACCCAGTAAGCTCAAAATTCTGAGACAAGAACATGCATGCAGCTTCAAACAAGCACATGTTGCGCTCCTATGAACAGACTGAAAATGATGTTTTGGTCAAACATCAAGCAGGTGCGCCTTTCTGATAAAGGAATTTTAAATGTTGCAAGCGGTCATTGTCATTTCATAGAAGAAATTTCTAGAGAATTTAGAAAAATAGATCTTTCCTCTTCTTGAACTAACTTTCCGAAAACGTGTTCTAAAGTGTTTTTATTGAAATCAGTAGCAGCTGCTTTTTTGTTATCAAATGACCCATTCCCCTTTTTAAAGACCTCTGTCAGTAACCTATAAACATTGTCAAATCCACTTAAACATATTTGTTGCTACTGTATCGGGTTTGACCAATATGTTTAAAATGCATAATTTATCACTCTATTTTCTCGCATTGGCTTTAAGAATAGCTCGGTTCCATTGTTTTAAGTGCTAGCCCCACCTCTTTTGGTTGACCTTTTAGCCCTCCCCTCCCCCAAAGTTGGGGTTTAGCATAGATGCCAACATTTTAGTATTGGAAAGTGGGAAAATGTGGAAACCAAATCGGAGGAATGTATTTTGTCCATTGACATATATTGTGAGTGCGAGTGTGACCTATGTGAGTGTAGCCTAAGGAAGCCAGGACTTCTGTGAGTACCGGAAGAAGAGTGAGCAGAGCACCTGCCGGCCTCCTGCATTGTCATGACTTGCGGCTCACCTGTCACCAGTGGGGGGCCCCAAAGCCACTAAAAGCCAGCGCCAGACAAGTGCATTGTATTGCACTTATCCCTCTCCCATGTTCTGTACAGCAGCCTCAGCCTGGTGCTGTCAGCAAAAAGGGACGAAAAGAGTGAAACCCGGGGTAAGGCCGTCCAGAGAACATCCATTGTCTGCAAAGAGTTGCAGACTGGCCAGTTGGTTTGCGCTGCTCAGGTCAGCACCACATGAGCCTGATGTAGACAAAGAAAACAGTAGGAAAAAGAAACACAGAACAAATGGGGTCTCAGAGTAGACTGAGGAAAACATTTCCACTTCAGGCCGCCTATATTATGTCTGTACTACATCCCTCATCTTCACTATCTGATAACAATGGAAATATTTGTTTCACCTTAAGGTATCATCCCTCCCACCAACTCCCATGAAATACAAAACAAAATGTTGAGATGCTGTAGATAGCTACTTTGTAATACTGCAAAAAAATGCAATCCTTTGATACTCAATTTTAAAGTTCAGGCAGAGTGCTTTTTTTGGTCTATCTCTTTACAGCGATTCCTCATCACAGGTGATGAGTTGTACATGGCCATAGCAACTGTTTATATTTTTGTATACGTTTCACATATATAGGCAACTAAGGCCCTGAGTTAGAGTTTCGCGGATGGGATACTCCGTCAAAACGTGACAGATATTCCGTGCGCCGTATTACAAGTGCCATAACCTATAATACACTCATATTACGGGATATCTGTCACATTTGGGATGGAGGTTTATATCCGCTAACCTCTAAATCAGGACCTAAGTCGCTTCTCGGCGCTTAGGAGAAAGTAGGGTCTTTCTTGTGCGACTTGTACAGCTGAAGGTACCTGCTCTGACATGCATTGCATACATAGACCTTCCAGCCATGGTGCTCCACAGATGACCCACTACCGCACAAACCCCCGGGATAGAAAGATTCCCAGCATAGCAGAGGTACCTGTTGAGTGCCCTGAGTAAGGGGCAGTACCTCTTTAGCTCAGTGAACTTATTGAAATTACGTTGATGCCCTGAAATTCTGCCTTGATTCCTGTCAGCTGTTCCCCTACCACTTGGGAGACCCTGGTGGGAAACAGTCTCTGTGCAATGCACAGAGACTCCCCTCTCTTCGCTGGACCCTCTGTTGCCTCCTGCTTGCCTTGAATCCAACATTGTTAAGACAACCTAGAAGCACAATACTAATCTCAATCGTTTGTTTTGGGCTCGGTGTCCCACTAGAGGTGGGCGATCCAGCAAGTTAACAGGGAGAGCCAGGTCAGAGCCAAGCCAAAATTATCTTCCTTGCCTCTAACCCTTGCACGAGCCGAGCCCTGGAAATGGTAGTCATGCAAATAATGCAACAAACATCACGTAAAATATGATACCGTCTATTCAAAATTTAAAACAGCACATTTATTGAACATGCAGCAGCTTTCACATTAATACGCCACTATAGGTGCATTAAGAGGTAAAGATAAAGGAGGACTGGTAAAATAAAATATTTGCCTAAGATTACGCAGTTTGGTTAAGCGGGGAAGCCAGGATTAATAACAGGATATCTGGTCGCACTTTGTACAAATCAGCCACTAAATAGGTATCTCTTTAGCTGCTCTTTTTACTTCACATGTTAATGCTTTGCTTTTAACTTTGTGCAGGTGGGTAGAGCGAGGGTGGCAGGCAGAACCCACAGGAAAGCTCAGCTCGTTTTGGGCTCAAGGTTTCACTTTCAAGAGAACTGCGAGCAGAGCCTGAGCCCGGTTCGAGCTTTAAGTAGCTCGCCGACTTCTATGTTGGGTTGGGTCTCCTGTGCACTCTCCTCACTCGACCTTGCGAAGGTGGCGAGTGCCATTTCTGCATTTTGTCCCTTGTACAGCGCATGAGCTGTGTTTTGGAGTTGAGTGACTTTAATTAGCAGCGCCATACTTGCGTTACCGGTCAGGTACTTTTAGACTGTTTTATTGGTTTTATGATTTATTTTCCCATGATTATTTTAGTTTGATTTACTTTGCTAGTATACCTGCTGTGAAGAGGAGCCTCCACCAGTAAGTAGGAGTTACTGGACTCAGTTCCTTTATTCGTTAGCCCCCCCATTTCTACGGGCGCATTCTTTCTGCCTAAGCCATCCCCCCTTTGAGGCTGGGCTTTGAATCTGGAATGCAGGCGCATCTGTGCTGCCATTTTGTGCTTCTCTTCTGAAGTTCAGAGCAGCCCTATTGGGTCTCCTGTGCACTTTTCTCACTCAATCTTGCAAAGGTGGCGCAAGTCCTACAGTTTTTGCATTGTGCGGCGCATGCGCCGAGTTTTGGAGTTGTTTGGCTCTAATTAGCAGAGCCATACTTGGATTTCCCTTAATTAATTGTACACTCAAACCAGTTGTTACAAACTCACTGGACTCTTGTGAGGTGGCTCTTTTCAGGCTTAAACTCTTTGCGAGTACTATTTTCTCTGGTCTTTTCGTGTATCGTCCACTCGGTCCAAGAGCTCACTTCCCTTCGGCTTGGTGTCAGATTATGGAACTGATTCTTGTTGATCCCAATTTTACCATTCTTGGTGATTTTAATTTCCATTTTGAAGATGCTTCTTGTAGAGACTTGACCTCATTGCTCGAGCTAATGATGAATTTTGGATATTCCCAGTTGGTAAAATCTCCCACCCCATATGGCGGTCATACCTTGGATGGTATTTTTACAAATTTTAATGGCCTTGTCATTGAGAATGTACCCTCGCCCCCCTTAGCTGGGTGGGTCATCAGGCGGTTATTTTTAAGGTCTATTTCCCGTGATCATCTGTAAGTGCGGGAGCTGCCAAATCTAAATCTGTATCCTGCAGGAATTTGAGCAGGATTACCGCAGCAGGCCTGGGACAGGCGCTCAATACTTCAATGTCCAGCTATGACAGCCCATTTGGCCATACAGCTGAAGGCTGTACTAGATGTAAAGCCACTGCGCCTTAGTTCTCAGAAGAACTTCAAAGCCTAAGACAGCAATGCCACGGACAGGAGCAGAGATAGCAGGCGAATCTAACTCCTGCAGAAAAACAGAAGCGAAAGGCTCTCTTACTTTGCTATAAATGTGCCATAGGTGAAGCCAAATCATTCTTTTGTACTCAGAAAATCAGATTAGCGAGTAATTCATCCAAGGAACTTTTTAAAGTCGTTAAGGAGCTGTCCAATCCTGCTGTTCAATGTTCCACAGACACATCACACATTTTCTGCAATAAATTAGCAGCTTACTTTAAAGGTAAAATTCTCAATTCTTAATTTAACTCTTTATTGCTTAGGGACATTCCAGCTGATGTTCCTACTACCTTTTCTTGTTCCTCCTTGCTCTCTGCTTTCCCCCCTATTTCTTCTCAGCAAACTAAGGAATTATTGATGAGCATTAAATCGGGGTCTCCCTCCGACCCCTGCCCACCCAAAACTCTGTAATTGGTACCTGGTTATAATGCAGAACATTTGCAGAGAGTTTTTAACTACAAGCTGGATAGTGGAATGTTTCCACACCCTACGTCTCCTGCGAAAGACCTTCAACTGGAAAAGACCTTCAACTGGATTCCTCTCGAGCACAGGAAAACCGTCACTCACGCCCTCATCAGCAGCAGACTGGACTACGGCAATGCACTCTACGCCGGGATCAACAAGGCCGTCACCCACAAACTCCAAAACGTCCAGAACGCCGCCTTCAGACTAGTCCTCAACCTACCGCAACACTGCCACATCACCAAACACCTGCGGACACTACATTGGCTCCCCATCGAAAAGAGAATCACCTTCAAGCTTCTCACTCACACCCACAAAGCCCTCCAAAACACCAGACCGGTTTACCTGAACCACCGCCTCTCGCTCCACGCACCCCAAAGCTCCCTCCGCTCAGCCTAGCTCTCCCTAGCTACGGTGCAGCGCATCAAGAAAACCAGAACAGGAGGACGGTCCTTCTCCTTCCGTGCAGCTAAGGCATGGAACATCCTCCCTCTCCACCTCCGGCAGACACGAACACTCTCCAAGTTCATGAAGGACCTCAAGACCTGGCTCTTCGACGAACCAGAATGAACATCCTGGAGCTGCGCTCCGCCCCCCCCCCAGCATCTTGAGACCCTACGGGTGAGTAGTTGCGCTTCACCAACCTTTTGATTGATTGATCTTAGATTATGGAGAGAAGCCACTGTTTTATCCTCTTACAGAAGAAACCCAACATCAATCCTGACGATTTGGAAAACCTCTGCCCTATCTCTTTGCTGCCCGCACCTGCCAAGGTATTAGAACAGTACATGAACCAGGAATTGTTTAAATTGATTGACACTCATGACATCCTGGCCCCATCACAGAAGGATCTTAGGAGTGGCCATAGTACAGGTCCAGCGCTCATTGTGGCAACAGACAGTATTTGGCACCAGGTAGATCAGGGTGGGGCGGCTATCCTAGTAATGCTCAGTTTATCTACAACATTTGATACCGTCTCGCCCTTGCGTATGGTCCAATGATTACGGCAAGCTGGAGTGAGTGGTACTGCTCTTAATCTTCTTCACTGCTTTCTTATTGACAGGGTGCAGATTGTCAGCTGTGGAGGATTCAAGGCTTAGTCTGACCCTTTTCAATCTGTATGTCTCCCCTCTTGCAGAGTTAGTGCGATCCTTGGGCTTCCAAGCTTTATCTTACAGGGATGACACACAAATTATTGTGTCTATTTTTGACAATCTGCCTTTTGCGGCTGACAAATAAACACTGTAAGTCCAGCATCAGCATTTGGATGAAAGAGAATTTCTAAAAACCAAATGTGGACAAAACAGAGGTGCTGGTGTTTGGGGCTCAAGATTCCATCTCGTCCGATGCCTGGTGGCCGGAGTCTTGTGACCCGCTACCTACCTCACTGAAGTCTGCTAAAAATCTTGGAATTATTTTCACAATGCCCTTATCTTTGACTCACACGTCAGTCATACCACCGGTACTTGTTTTTCTTATATTATTAGGGCTCTAAGAAAATTTTCCCTTTCATTCCTCCTGAAATGCACCAACCAGTAGTCATCGCTCTGATTACATCTTGATTAGACTATTGCAGTGCGCTGTATTTGAACATCAACAGTCCCTCTCTTACCAAACTTCAAGTGGTTCAGAATGCGGCTGCTTGCCTCATTTTTAATATTCCTAAGCAACTTTCTGTTAGAGATGGTACTTGTGCTCTCCACTGGCTCTCAGTTAGAAAGTGGATAACCTTCAAAGCACTTTGTATGGTCTTCCTTGCATTGCACCATAAAGGTCCCAGGCAGCTTAACTCTCTTTTCCTATGGTACATACCACCTCTGCAGAAAGGTGACTATTCCTAGGTATCGCAAAGACAGATGGGGAGGGCTCTCCCTCTCGGTTGCCACAGCTAAGCTTTGGAATACTTTGCCTGATCATATTTTTGAAGCAGGGTCTTTATCTATTCAGCAAACATCTCAAAACATGGCTCTTTTGTTTGTAGACTTCAATTGGGATTGCTACCTTTTTGGCTCAGCGCTCTGATACCTTTAGGTTTAGTGCACTTTGTAAATGTTTTTATTTCATTTCATATGTCCCACAAAGGCACCATTCTCCACCATAGCTGCAAACAGAGTGGCTAGTTGAGCACAATGTACAACAAGCATTTGCAATGCAATAGGTCTCACGTTAATGAGAGTTTAAGCTATTTGGCAATGCAGTAGCTTATACTCTTACAAATGCGAGACCTATTGCATTGCAAATATATATATATTTTTTACTAGCACCCATGCAGCACTTTCACATTTATGAAGGCTGCGCCCCTTTCTTTAGACAAGCCGCGTCTCAAGAAAGGGGCGTGTCCGACATTAAAGTGAAATCGCGGCATGGGGGCTTTGATAACAAAAAAGCATCTGTTTGTCAAGTTGACAAACAGATGGTTTTTTTTGGTAAAAGCACCCATGCCGCGCTTTTACTTTAATGTCAGCCGCGTACCTTTCTTTAGACGTGGTTTGTGTAAAGAAAGGGGCGCGGCCTCTATGAATGTGAAAGCACAGCATGGGCGCTAGTAAAAAAAAAAAAGTAAGTAAGCGCGGCCGCTAAATGCGGACCGCGCTGCTAAAATAAATACATTTTAAAAAACGAGTCTGCTATAGTTAAAGTGGACTGACAATAGTAAAAAAAAAAAAAAAAAACGGGCGGGCGGCGTGCTGGGAGGTAGTGAGTGGGATAGGTGAAGAGCATTAACTAAAATAGTGTTCAATGACTTATAAAGCAGAGCATGTAACAACACCAGTAAAAGGTCCAGTCGTTATGGGAGGTAACAATTGCAGACAAGGCGGTACCAAGGAGGGACTAGCAAGCCTAATAATGACTCCGAAGTCAGCGTTTACGAAGGACAATGACAAGCCAATTAAAAATATGGGCGGAGAGTAGGCGGGGCTTCAAAGCCTTACTCCACTATTGCATGCTCGCAGAGTGAGTAGCGCATGCGCGCTGCCGCTAGGTTCGACCTAAAAACATAACTGCAGTTGTGGGATGAACTTCTGATTCTGAAAGAGAATATTTTAAGGACGCATGTAGGAAGGAAGCGTGTGCCAGACAGAGATGAACACATGCACATGGACTACTGGGGTCAACAAAAACACATATACAGGGCTTGAGCAACAGACTCAGTGGTTAATTTGTAAAAAAAAATAAGTGCCGGGGCTCTCGTCATGAGGCAGTTTGCAACAGCTCATTTTTGCTGTTAGCACCACCTAAAAGAGAACCATGAATGTGGGGGAGAGGGTGTGGCATAATGGCCAGAGCTACCGACCTCAGAGCTGGGGAACCAGGTTCGAGTCTCAGCGTTGGCTGAACATCCTGTGATTGTGGGCAAATCATCTTCCTTTGCTTATCAAAAATGAATGTGCCCTTGTGTAATATAAAAGGTGCTCATGTAAAGCGCTCTACTACCTATGGTCGATTTTGCGCTGTTTAAAACTGCAAAAAAATGTTGGAACCTTTTTTACAGCACACACCTGGCCTAAGGGCAATAAACGCTTGCATTTCTTGAGGGTATGAAGATTAAGTGAGTTTCCCAGAGTCACACAATGTTGAGCCGAGGTCAGGAATTGAACTAAGCTGAGTGAGAGTCAGCAGCTCTCACCATTATGTCACATTTTTTTTTTTACAGAGTTTTTATATGGCGCAAACTTGACCCGAATCGGGTATCAGAGCGCTTTACATAGCACCAGTTACGTTACATGAGGACACACATTCATTTTTGTTAGGCACGGGGAGATTAAGTGATTTGCCCAGAATCACAGGATGTTCAGCGTCATTGCCGAGCCTCGAACCCAGTTCCCCAGATTGAAGGTCGACCGCCCTAGCCGTTAGGCCAACTCCTCTCCCCAAGCATTACTTAATAGTAATCTTCGTTACTGTTAAAGCTACCCCTCCTCTTCCCAGTAATCGCTCACTATCTGGGCCTTCAACAAGCGCTTGGAAATGACTGGGGAATGCTGGGAATGCCAGCCGTCTCAGGGTGCCCATATGAGGGTGGTCAGGGAATCACTGGCAGCATTTTCCTGAAGTTTCCTGTTTCTGGAGGTAGGATTCATCTCATGAAGCAATGCCTGGGACGACGAGAACTATGAATATTGGGCTGGAACAGAACACTAACAAGAAAATCTTATGTAGAATATTTTAAGTCTGATTTAAGGGGCCTTAATTTGTTACAAAATTCACGGTTTTTGGGTGGACGTGGCAAAATGAAAAAAAAGTTTAACTTTTGAGAATGTTGCCCAAAAAAAAGGTTGCCTCTCGTCACGTACCAAATGATTGAAACATACATAAAAATGAAATCACAAGGGTTTGGTCAGAAACCAGAAGAATGCAGGCCCGAGGAGGTCAATAGTCTGCAATAAGTCTGGTTGATCTGCGGGGACTGAGACACTTCGACTGTCCGAGGTCCCTTGCATAGAGTCTCCTCACAGGCCTGACATGTGTGCCGTAGTGTCACTGCGCCAAGCTCATGCCAGTGAGTCACTGATTGGCTCTTTGATGACTGTGCAGGCCACGAGCCGGAGTAGCTCACGAGGGGCCTTTAGGAGCAGCACGTACACACATCGCGGCTCAGACCCAGATACTTAAACCATATGTGGACCATCGCCTAGCACTAAGCAGGCGTGCACCCCACGGTTGGAGCAAAGTGCCCGTGATGATGATGAAGTGCCAGTGCTGAGCACCAGAAACCACCGGTTCAAATTAAGCACTGACAGACTTTACCAGTTGGTATCCACAACATTTTCCCTTGAGCTGGTATCTGATTTCGTAAAATGGACCCTCGAAACAGATAGGCTATTTGAACTCCCGTCCCGGACTCCAGGATCTTGCGCATGAGTAGCTAAACAGGAGACAAAGCAGAGACAAAAAGCTCACATTCTCGAGCACGGGCGGCATTGTTGCAAGTGAATGACGTAAGGTGAAAAGCACCCCGTCTCATCCGCACCGACCCATTGGCATGCATCGAAAGCCCGGGACTAGGAGGGCTCCGCTTACACATATGAAACGTTATGTTCTTTGCCACTCTAAAAAATTAGTTCGATCTTCCTGCTTTCTGCGAAATAGAGGTGAAAAACGAGCTCGCGCTGCTTGTACGTCTCACATGGGCGATTCACTCTCTTGCCGGGTGACTGTCTCTATTGCATTCAGGCTCACGCAATAAAACGTAAAGTGAAATCAATTTAACATAGAGGATTTAAGAAGTTTTTTCTCCGCCAGCCAACAACCTGCCCCTCCCCCACACACAATACCAGTGACGGAGCGAAGTTTGAAAAGTTTCCTATAATAAAATTCACCGGAGCGTAAACCACAGTGGTCAGTGAAAAGTGAAACATGGCACAGAGATCAAATCAAAAAGCGAATTAAATTCAGTAAGGCTTCTCAAAGGGCGACCTACCAGCTTAGCCGCCCATGTTAATATTGCTCCCTCGAAGGGCGCAATAAACGGGGAGCCTTTCATGCTCATTGTTTTCACAATGTGATCGTAAAGCAAAATCTGAGAGGGGGAGACAATAGGGGACAGAGAGTTCAGAGGCGTGGATTACATTGCTGAATGGAAGGCAAGGTCGAGATAAACAATCATTTGCAATGCAATAGGACTTGCATTTACGCAAGACCTATTGCATTGGAAACGGGAGTGCGGGCGGGCGAGAAGGCACGAACGGGAGTGGGGAGGGGGTGAGGGGGGGCCGAGAAGTCACGGACTGCGGGGGGAGGGTGGGAGGGGTGGAGACAGGGAAGAAAATAGTGTTCGGAGTAAAGGGGCCAGTAGCCATGGAAGGATACAAATGATGACATGGCCGTCATGAGGAGGGACTAACAAGTCTAAAACCAATCGGAAGGCAGCATTTAGGACCTAAGCCAATGAAAAAGATGGACGGAGAGTGGGCGGAGCTTCCACGAAGCGTCCACGCTATACTAAATACTGCATGCCTTGCAAAGCGAGCAGCGCATGCGCTGCAACGCTAGGCTCGGCCTAAAAAGACTGTTAAATATAGAGCTGATGGTTGGTCCCTGGAACTTGGAGGGGCTAGTTTCACGGGAAGACGATGTAACTTCACACAGTCCATACCATCAACATGGAAGGAAACTGTCCTCATTCCATGGGAGAAGCTTAAGAGGAAACTTACTGCATACCCTACAAAGCATTTGTGGGAAAAGGTAGCTACATACCTGGAGGGCCAGATGGAGTCACTCCTGTGAAGATGCGGGGAAGGACGAGATGTAGGCAGTACTTTAACTGGGCAGCAGCCGTGGCCGATGCAGGTAAGAGCGGTGGGGCCTGCTGGGGAGGGATATCGAGAGACGACTACGAGGGAAAATTAATTATTTATTTAATTTTCCCTTGTAGTCGTCTCTCGAAATCCCCCCCCAGCCGGCGCCACCGACCCACCGCTCTTACCTGCAGCGGCTGCTGGGCAGGTACTCCCCAGTACTAAGTACTGGGCTATTAGAAAGGGAGACTGCCTACACTTCTCAGCACTGTTGCAATACATTTAACGGGAGAGTACTGTCACGTCACAGGAGTAATCAGGTACTCAAGACAGTGAGTACCAGTACTTCTATATTTCCATTTAAAGCACCGGATGCAGGGAAGGACCAGCAAAGGGGCCAGTTGCAGAGACACTTCATATGGACCAGTGGAAAGCTGTTCTCTATATCCCGAGGCTGTGCTTGGCGCTGTGACTGAGTTTCTTAGCTCTGTCAGCTTGTTACTTTAGCTGCCTGGAAGCACACAGAGTGTCAGGAAGTGTAATGATATTTTGCACATGTAAGGAAAAATGTAAGATCAGGAACATTATTGCGTGATAACATCATCTAGAAGTTATATTTCCTGGCTCACCTTCCTTCTCTCTTCCCCTTTTTGGAGTCTCTGTGTTAGTGATGTGAAGATCAAATCAAAAGGAATGGAATTCATTTAATTTTTAAGTCCACTTATTATGTGAACTGAGGGGAGATAATTTGACAGTGTGACTCAAATCCGGTGTCAATCACATTTGTAATTGAGCTCAAGCACACAATACCAAAAAATGATCTGTTTGATAAAATAAACTCAAATTGCTCGGCATGCTTTGTCCTGTGTTTAAAACCAATCCGATTCTAAATGTTACACAATGTGAATGGACCCAAAATGTTTATTTGTAAATTCATAGAAAAAAATAAACAATTACTAGTATTTAGTAACAAAAAGGTAATAATTCTGCTCAGATGTGGAATGGATATTTTTCAAAGATGTTAGCAGTTGCTGCCCCCTCCTAGAATACCTGCCTACTCCTGCTTGTCCTGAAAGTTTAACAAATGTGCTATTTTCTGCCTGCTGAGATTTGTATTTATGTTCTGCAAATTCTACTGGCAATAAAGTGTCACGCATAAAGGAACGACATGTCACACCTCTGAACACTGAGCACATGCAGTGCTTTAAATGGGCCGGTACTGTCCGGTACTGAGTACCTGCACTTCTTTAATTTGAAAGGGAGAGGACCTGCACTTCTCAGCACTGCCACAATACATTTAAATGGGAGAGTACCGGCACTTCTCAGAGGCAAACCGGTACTCTAAAGAGTGAGTACCTGCACTTCTAGGTTTCCATTTAAATCACTGATCACATGGAAATGTCATACATTTGTAAAATTAAAACTTGGCAGTTTTGGTTGCTCCCATCATGCTAGTCAACAGAGCCTAAAGAAAACTTAATGAACAAGAAGCATTGAGTGGGCATTTTCCTTTGGAGTCCGAATGTTGCAGGCTTTGGCGTTGGGGTTTTTAGTAATCGAATGTCCTATTGTCTAATACACCAGGTCTCCCCTATTATATGGTTTAAATATCTCTTTCCTCTTTCCTAACGCAGGTAGGGCTATGGGAACATGGAGGCCTCCGGATGAAGTACCCTGTATGGTCGCGATACGGCAAGTTCCTGCAACCCGTCGACGATGACCAGCACCTGACGGTGGCCACGCTGGAGGAGCGCCCTTTCGTCATTGTGGAAAGTGTCGACCCAGCCACAGGAACCTGCATCCGGGACTCTGTGCCATGCCGGAAGCAGCTCAACAAAACCGACAAGTAAGAATGCTTTAAATTACATACATCTTTGCCTGTATTGTGCATTACTTCATTATCTTAATGTATGCTCCTTTCCATTTCATTGAAACTGGTTTTGAAAACTCTTTAGTTTGTTTACAGGTTTTGAGATAAGGCACAGAGACTAGAGAAGGGTGTCATCTCGATGCCTTTCACGCTTCCTTTAGCCATGAAGTGTGAGCTAAGTGTGGGAGAAAGTACCTAGCGCAACCTGTTACAAATTCTAATTAAAAAATCTGTCACTGAATGTAACCATACAATCTTTTTTTAGTAACAAGAACTTGTTTTCGCTTAACGGTTCATATCACACATGTCACTTTTTGTGATGGAAAAGTCCCTCGCATGGTGATGGACGTGCACCCCTGCCCTGAGTGCCCCAGCTGCAACAATATCTGAATCCCTGGTGCTGATTTTTGTTGTCATGAACGAATATGGATCATGCATATGTGCCATGACATAGACCTATCTCATGGGTTGTGGTCTTTTTGGGCAGTGGTGAAAGGCTGCTGCCTTTGCCAGGAGTTAAGCAGCACGAGCGCGATGGTGGCAGCATGCAGAGGTGAACAGGTATTTTTACCTGTCTCATTGGAGCACGGGCTATGGGCTCACTCGTGTAAAGTTCTGCTATTGTGTGTTTAATTCACCCTTGGCCTACATCAAGTTAGTATGTAGTTCTGTGCAGTGCGTGTATGTTGTATGCATGTGCTGTGTGTATTTGTGTCTGTAAATGGTACAATACATGGAAGATTCTGGGTTACATTTTGGGAGACACTGAGCTGAATGGAGGTGCATGAGGAGGTAGAGCAATCCCCAGACTGATTTGTGCATTGCTACACTGCAGGTGGGACAGTCTGGAGGAAGGAGAGCCAAGCTCCCCTGTGCACTTGAAATGAAATTAAATACTGTTTTTGTAAAGCGCGAACAATTTCCCCAAAGGGTGTCAAGGCGTTGGGGACCATGAAGAAGATTAAGTGAGCTATTGCCCAGAGTCACATGGTGCTGGGCTAACCTGCCGCCGGGGATCGAACCGTGAGTCCCGGTGTTCCGGAGCCAGCCGCCTGGCTGCTGCGCCACACCTCTTCCACATCAAAGGGTGCTCTTTGATTCAGATTGAGGTCACTGGAAGGGGGCCTGGGTACATCTCAGGAAGGAATCGTGGTTGCTTAGGGAATCATAAAGAATACGACTTAGGCCCTGGGGTAAACTTTTGATACACATAACACTGTGGATGACATCCAAGTGGGAGCCTCTGTTCACTCCCATGGCCTGGGTTGTCTACTGGACCAGGCTCGTTTGTAACATGAGCTAGATGACACTGGCAAGGAAACCCTCAGCTAAATAGAGCACAGTAACCCTCCTGTCTCTAAATGCTTTATCAGTATTAGTCTTCCCTGTGCACACAGGTCCCAACCCGTGGAATCTCTGCCACTGCATATGAGATGAAGCATCCTAAGTGTTGCTAACAACTGCAGGAACATGACCTGATCTAAATAGGATGTTAAGAGTAGAGTAAATAAGCACAAAAATGTGTAATAGTCCATCAATTTGTGGCTCGTTACAAGGTCTGCCTGTTATATCTTGCTTAGGTATTCATACATCCCCTCTGTTACCTTGGCTCCTAGCTGCTCAGCCAGTTTGAGTGTTCTGGGTGGAATGTTGGTGTGATGGAGATTAATGGAATACTTGGGTGCCTGTGTGGTGAGGTGTGACAGTTGGAGTATGGGCTCAGCAGCAGGCTATAAGATTTAGATCTGCTCCTGCTGTGACAGACTGCTTTTTTGAAGAAGGGCAGGGAAGAAGAGAGGGCACTTTAAAAGGAAGCAGACCCCCAACATAAACTTCAAAGACTCAGAGCCTAAATCACATTTGGGGGCATATTTACAAGCCCCTATCGACACAGGAACATCACTTTTAGTGACGTTCCTGTGGCGATATGTGCTTCGCCTTATTTACAAGCCAGTGTTAAGCCACTTAACGTGGCTTAACGCTGCCTTGAGTGGATCCTGTAGTAAGATGTGTGGAGATGGCTGCTGCATGGATCAGGTCATTGCCATGTGCAAAATTAAGTCTGTGACCCCTGTATGCCAGAGGAGGCCCGCTGTTCAGTCAGCCATGAACTGTGCTGCACCGATCGGCTCGGTGTCCATGTGCTGAGTTAAGTCAGCGACCCTGTATGCCAGAGGAGGGCTGACGTGAACTTTGCTGCACCTATTGGGTTGTTGCCCATGTGCAGGGTTAAGTCAGTGACCTGGTATGCTAGAGGGTGGCACAGTGAAGAAGAACCTGCTGCTGTACTGATCAGGCCAAAACCTGAGAGAAGAGCAGGTCTGGTGACCCCAGATGCCAAAGGAGGTCACCGGAGGATGAGAAGGAGTGCAACCTAGTGGATGCCATTGTCGTGAGAAGAGGCATCCGTGCTGCCCATTGCAGGCCCGAGTCCCAACTGAGGAACAGACTCAGGAATGCTGTAGCTGCCTCGCTCATGAAAGAGACACTCTTAGAGACTTTGGTTGGATGATTATTGCTAGTGCAGCAAGCAGGCCCAGAGGAACTTGTCTGTCAGATGGCGTCTCAACGTTGGATCACTGTTGACTTTTTTAATGGAGACAGAGTGGGACTCCTGAGACTCAGACTGCTAGTGGGGCCTAACCTGAATGTCATCTATAGTGAATGGGTAATAACCAATAATGCTATTGAGAGGGAAGCGGGAATCAGGGGACTGCCACTAAGCACTAGAGCCCTGACCTCACGGGGAATTTTTGTGCATGCTGTATTTCAGTTTGTGTTCGTACATAAATCTACTTTTGTCATAAAAGAGAGTGTTTGACTAGACAATCATTTATTGTTACTATTGAGCGTATTTGAGTTGTGAGCCTGTGCGCACTCCCTGTGTTTACATCACTTGCCCCCCTCCCCCAGTAAGCCTTAGACTGTACAACCCACGCTGCCACTGAGAGTCAAGTGCTGAAGGAGTACTTGAACCAGTTGCTCTGGATCCATAGTATGTTGGGCCCTGGGACATCAGGAGTAAAAGTCCTCAATCCCCATGGTAGGGCCTAGTAGCTCCTGCTTGCTCTGTGGCCCTTTGAATGGGGTTTTGATGTCATGCGGCTGGGTTAGGCCCGGGAAGAAGCACTGCCATTTTACATGCAAATATTTCTTAAGTTGCCTTCTCTTCTACATGATGACTTTTGACACACATTTGCTTGCGTGGCAGTGCAGGATTAGTTTCTCTGAAACCATATTGCTTACATTTCCACTTCGTAGGCACACTATCATTACACCTTGTAGTACAAGGCCTAAACGTCCATTGTGTAAATATTGTTGTTCATCCGTAAGGCAACACAGCTATCACAAGAGGATAAACAATGACAGCCTGGCTGAGGCCTCAGCACAGAAGCAAGGAATGCGGTAATTCTATATATACACACGCATTTCTGTGTCCAAATCAGAGGAGCACTCTGCTGTCACTGCGAGGTCACTGTTTTTTGGAGTCTCAGCCAATCTGATTCCTGTTTTCCCTCTGCGAGGAGGGATGTCCAACTTGTGAGCAACACGGGGACCCGCACACATTCGCCCACAGGTAGTGGGGAGTTAGATCATCCAGTACGGAATTTTGACAGATCACCCGCCCTAGGTAACTCGGTTTGTGAGCGCATAGTAGGCGTACACTATATACCGTACATGTATGCCAGCATACATATCCCCGTCCATCCACTTTTAGATCCTTTAGTCAGGTCACGGCCGATAGACTGGCGACTGCTTTGAGCAAGTACCCGATTCCCTTTAGTGGTAACCCTGAGACTGATGCCCTCAGTTTGGAAAGGTGGCTAGAAGATCGGGTTGCGGAGCTGGCACCCTCCTCTACCCGGAAAGCTAAAACTGGTCGCACTTCCGCACCTTGGTTTACTGAATCACTTAGGGAAAGCCGAAGTGCCTGTAAACGGTTGGAGAGAACGTGGCGGACTAAGTTTGACTCCGAGGATAAAGCTATTCTTAAACTAGCTTTAAAAGCCTACTACAATGAGGTCCGTTCGGCTAAGAAAAATTATTTTTCTTTAAAAATACAAGATGCGGCCAATAAAAGCAAGGAAATTTTTAAAATTGTTAAGGATTTCTCATCCCCCAGCGCTATGAGTAAGGCACTTATCCCTACCTCTAGTTGGGCCCATCAGATGGCCGGTTTCTTTTATAACAAAATCTCTCTGATACAGCAGTCATTTCCCCCTAGGGACTCATCTGAAACTGGTTGCATGTGGAATGCCTATGATTTGTTGTCGAGGGCCAGTCATTCCCTTGCCCAATTTCCCCCCATTTCTTTGGAAAAGTCTCTTGACATTATTGGTACAGTGAAGTCGGGCTCCCCTTCTGACCCCTGCCCAGCTAGGATTCTGAAGAATATCGCGGCACCTATAAATTCTGCGGTTAATTCAGTCCTCAACTCCTCGCTTAGCCAGGGTATGGTACCCAGTTGCTGGAAAAAGGGAAAAATTGTTCCCCTTTTGAAGAAACCTACGGCCGACCCTGAGGTTGCTTCCAACTACAGGCCCATTTCATTGCTGCCTTTTTTCTCCAAGGTCCTTGAGAGGCATGTCAATTCCGTGCTAACAGATTACATTGAAGGTAACCATGTTCTCCATGACAGTCAGTCAGGTTTTAGACCTTCCCTTAGCACGGAGACTGCTCTTCTTGAGGTTTCGGAGACTATCAAATCTCAGGTGGATAAAGGGGGCAGCGCGGTGTTGATACTGTTGGACTTGTCCGCGGCCTTTGACACCGTGCCCCATGACCGGCTTTTGTGCAGGTTAGCCGAGTGCGGCATTGGTGGCGCGGTGTACAAATGGTTTGCCTCTTTCTTGTCTGAGCGGCAGCAGGAAATCTGGGCCCCGCCCTTTACAGCTGTTATTCCCTCAATGCAAGTGGGAGTCCCGCAGGCGCTATTTTGAGCCCTACGCTTTTTAACATCTATATGGCCCCACTTGCATGTTTGGCTGAGTCACACGGAGCGAAGATTATTTCTTACGCCGATGATACTCAATTACTGTTCACGTGTGACAAAGGGGCGAATTTCCAGGGAATGGAGATAAATAGATGCTTAACGGAGGTTTTTTCCTGGTTGCAACTTAATCAACTTAAGTGTAACCCTGAAAAGTCAGAAATCATGTTTTTGGATGTCCCCCATGCGCCAACTGGAGCTCATGGTGGCCGTGTGACATGTCTCCTCCGGCTACTCCAGTTGACACAGTAAAAATTTGGGAGTTAAGTTGGATACTAGTCTATCAATGAAGTCCCATATCCAAACTGTTGCTGGCACCTGTATCGGGCTGATAAGAATGGCAAAAAACTTCCTTCCTCTACTCCCGGTTGAATCCCGGAAGATCGTGGTGCAAGCCTTAATTACATCCAGGTTGGATTATGTAAACATCTTGTATCTGGGGCTCCCTGAATATTTGCTCAATCGGCTGCAGGTTGTTCAGAATGCCGCAGCCAGAGCTATCCTTATGGTTAGCCCCAGAACACGCATGTCGCCTCATTTGAAAGCACTACACTGGCTCCCGGTGAGAAAGAGGATTCAGTTTAAGGCTCTGGTGTTTGCCTATCGTGCTTTTTACGATTTGGGTGCGGTCTATCTGAGAAGTAGGATCCAGCACTATCAGCCTCAACGTGTTTTAAGGTCCTCGGGACAATCCCTGATGGTGATTCCCAAATTCACTCGTTCTCGGATTGGAGGTCGTTCTTTCCAGGTTCAAGCGGCCTGTCTATGGAACACTCTGCCCCTTCATCTTAGACTGACTCGGGACTTGCTGCCCTTTAGAAGACTACTTAAAACGTGGCTGTTCCAGCAATAATACATTGGTAAGGTAGGTTGGGGTTTTCTGTCTGGTGGTTTTGTAGATTAGCGCCGGGACACTCTTTGTGAGTATCCGTGCGCTTTATAAATCCCTATTTCATTTCATTTCATTTCATACATATATTGCTTCAGCACAGTGGTGGAATTGCTTATCCTTTTCAGTGTTCTCGTATTGCTAATCACTTTCATCTGCTTGTGTCTATAAATCATTACACTGCATATATTTTACACAAGAATCACAATAGTTCAATAAATATTGAAATGCCTCTTTGTGGATTTCTTGTGTAACTCTCTGGGTATGCATGAGTAACTGAGCGAAAAGGTTCTAGATCTTTTACCACGATTCCTTGCGGCGTCAGGGCTGTCATGTTCTGAGGTTGCCACATCCATTTGTTACCCTCCTAGGTTTAAGGGTACTTATGGAGGTACTGTGAGCTAGCAGGATTATAGACCAACACATCCTGAGGGGGTGCATAGAATCACTCTGGCACCATCTCAACATTTATGCTGTCCCACAAACACACAGCTACCACTGAGAAAGTGGAAGCTGTACAACACTGACATCACTGTTTCTAAGCACTGTGACAACCAGGTGTTATAACTCCCCATACCTAATGAGAATTAATGTCCAGTATCTTCAGGAAAACAGACAGATAGTACCTTACTAGGCAGGCAGTTGCCCTCCCCATACATTGCTGCCAATCAAAGATTCCTCCTTTTCACAAACATAAGGTATAATTAATATGAGGGGACACTGACTCCTAAAGATTTACCCAACAGTAAATGAAAAACTGAGCAAGCGCAAACTGTTTGTGGCTCTAGGGTGAGGGTCTCCTGTCCAGGCTTTGGGAAAGTAGAACATAATTTTCATTCTCGGTCCTCGGATACTTTAGAAACACCTGGGGAACATAGCCATCTGTCGTGCACCAGTTCCCTTCTATACCACAAAGTGCACGCGCTGACTGTGGCTCGAATGGTACACACTTCTCTCTACATATATCAAAGTGCATTCTTCCCTCTATATCCCTGACTACCCCCTCTTCCCACTGTACTCATAATTGATCACTTTCCCACATGTCACTTCTTGTGCACACTCCCTTTGTGCTCTCAAAAATGCACACTCTTTCCTCTGTAGCCAATTGCCAACATGTTTCCGTCCGTGCCCATTTGCCCCTCTATATGATTGTACTGATATTGCAAACTGCATTTTAAATTCTTGATTACAAACACTTTTGTCCATAATCTAGATTATTAGTATTCCTTACTTACCCCCAATTTCCTCATACTTTGAATTGTACCCCAGAGTGGCAGAGTGTACATACTTTCTCACATTCCTTCATATCTTTGATCGGGCATTGCTACTTCCAGACCCATGTTTGCACAATTTCCTCATACTCTGATTGCACACTCTTCTCTCTATGACAGATTGCACCCAACAATTACAATCCTCTATACTTCTGTTTGCACCATTTACACTCCATACCCTTATTACACAAACTTCCCTCCACACACCTAATTGCACCTACATTCTATGCCCTGATTCCACCCACTTCCCTCCAAATATTTGTTTGCACCCACGTCCCTCATAATTGCAAGTGCACCCATGTTCCATCCTACCCTTATTCATGCACAATTTCTTCCATACTCCTGATTACAGCCACTTTCCATAAAACCTCTGATTTCACCCACATCATTCCATACCCCTGACTGTACCCACTTTCCTCCATGCACCTAACTGAAATGACCTTCCTTTTGCCCCTGATTTCACATACTGAGGAGGGTGACAAGAGGAGGGTGAGTCTGTCAACGCATTCTTTGCACGACTGCATAAATTAAGAATCACCTGCATGGGGATTGATAAGCTGGATGAGATTCGAGCACAGTTGATACAGGGATATCGGTTGTCCACCCTTAAGGAAGCTGATCCTGAGACAACCTGGAATCATGTTAGACGACATCCTAATTCTGGCTCAATTGCACGAGCTCGCAGACTCGAGGGCCAGGGAAATGGAGTCACCCAAAATCACAGCACGTCAGTTACCCCTGTGCCCAGCGTAGGGAAGATCAAAGAGGAACACGTGGAGGCAATCCAGCAATTGCCAGGGCGCTCCCATGATTCTGGGGGTGTGAGAAGAGCTGTGGAAACTGTGGCCTATCCAACCACTCACCGAGAGGCTGCTCAGCTCAGGGCAAGCCCTGTTTGAAATGTGGACGCCCTAATCATTTTGCGAAGGTGTGTCGCAGGTCCAGTGGAAAGCTGAGCAGGAGTACCAGAGACTGCAGCTCTGCCAACATTCATCAGCTATTAGAAGAGGGAGGAAAGAGCCAAGCACTTGCAATCAGTGCGAGAGAGGAGTACTTTTCAAGAGCAGGATGATGAGGAGGAGGTGTTCATGATATCGTTTGCAGGGCACAACAATCAAAGGAGAAGGCCCCCCCTCCCATGTGCCAAGTCGACATTGGTGGAATTCCTATCACGGTGCTCATCGACACAGGGGCGTCAGTGAACGTCATGAGCAGTTCCTTAAACTAAGCTTCAAGCCTGACGTCATTCCGACCACGGAAAAAACCTATACAAATGGGGGAACAGACCCTCTTCCTCTGCAAGGAGTCATAGAGGTGGAAGTTTCTCACAGGCCCAACAAGCTACGGGCAAGGTTTCATGTGACCAAAGACAACACAGGCACCCTGCTGGGTTGTCAAACAGCTGAAGATTTGGGCCTCGTGTTTTTTGCCAAGCAGATGCATCAATCTCACGCAGAAGACATTCTAGCGGAGTTTCCTGAACTGTTTGAGGGGTTGGGATGCCTGAAAGGTGTCCAGGTTAAGCTGCACATTGACACTTCAGTCCAACCAGTGGCGCTGCGCCACAGATGAGTGCCATTTCATTTCCTTTCACTGGTGTAAAAATAACTAGAGCGCCTGGAGCAGGCTGGAGTCATAGAAAAGGTCACCGGTCCCACTCCATGGGTATCGCGGCTGGTCATCGTGCTGAAACCCAAACAGCCCAATGCCGTACGACTATGTGTGGATATGAGAGACACATCGCCCCAACAATCAACAAGATGATGGCTGACCTGAACAGAGCCAAATGGTTTTCTAAGATCAACATTAACTCTGGATATCACCAATTGATGCTGGAAGAGTCCAGCCGGTACATCACAACATTTTTCACGCATGTGGGGTTGCGAAGGTTCAAGCATCTAAGCTTTGGAGTGCTGTCTGCGGTGGACGTTTTCCTGGAAGTTATTCGAGAGGTGCTCTCTGGTCTGTTGGGAGTGATCAATGTGAGTGACTATATATTGATTTTCTCCAGCACTCCCCCCAGAAATGTTCCTTCTACTCCAATGAGGTGGAATTCTTTGGGTACCGCTTCGCGAAGGAGGACTTGCAGGTGAATCCACAGAAGGTCGAGCCCATCAGAATGGCTGCTGTTCCCTAAATTCCCTCAGAAGTAAACAGCTTTCTTGGGATGGCTAACTACTGCAGGAGATTCATTCCTAGTTTGTCCACCCTTTCCGAACCTCTGTGGGCCCTGACAAAGAAAGATGTTCTGTGGAACTGGAATGAAAAAACAGTGCAGGCCTTTAGAGAAGTCAAAAAAGCACTCCTTCATGATGCCACAATGGCATACTTCATGAGGAAGATGGAACTAATTGTTGATGCCAGCCTGGTAGGGCTAGGTGCCATGCTCATGCAACTGAAAGACACCAATTTGAGGGTACCTATTACGTATGCCAGCTGCACCCTCACTGCTGTAGAGACCCGAGATGCTCAAATAGAGAGAGGCCTTGGCAATCAGGTGTGCCTGCAAGCACTTTCACCTGTATCTCTATGGCCACCAGTTCCAAGTAATCACTGATCATAAACCTTTAGTACCATTGTTTGGTGGGTCAGCAAGAAATGGTCCCCCGAGGATTGAAAGATGGTCTGATCAGTTGCAGCGATACTCCTTTGAAGTAGTATACCAACCAGGGATCAACAGTCCGGCTGATTACCGATCACGGCATCCCCTGGCCAAGGATTCTCGGACACAGCAAGAAGATGACCCAGGTACTGAGGTCTTCATGATGATGATAACGGGGGGCCTGTCCTCGGGCACTGTCTTTGGAGGAAATGGTTGAGGCCACCAAAGACGACACATGCATCGCAAGAGCCAAGGAAGTGCTCCAAGAACACCGCTGGCGTAATTTCCTGGACGGCTTCTGTGGCCTCACAGAAGAAGAACAGAAAGCGAGACAACAGCTGTGGAGGTGTCGCGATGAGCCAAGTGAAAGTGAAGAAGGGCTGTTATTGCGGGAGCATCTAATCATCATGACTGGGAGTTTGTGGACCCACACGGTGTAGCTGGCCCACGAGGGTCATCAAGGGGTGGCCAAAACGAAAGCCTGCCTCCGTAGCAAGGTGTGGTTCCTGGGGACGGATCAGCTAGTGGAAGAAAAAGTAAATAACTGTCACTCATGTCTAATTACGAGCAGCGAACCTCCTGCTGCCCCAGTCCTCACAGAGAATCTGTACATGAGGCCGTGGACTGCCGTAAGCATGGACTTCGGAAGTTTTCCTGATAATCAAGTGCCACTGGTGCTCATGGACAGCTACACTAAGTTTCCAGCCGTGGAGTTGGTGAGGTCCACTGAATTTGAATGTGTAAAACCCACTCTGGAGAAAATCTTTGCATTGTTCGGCTTGCCTGATGAACTAAAAACAGATAAGGGGCCCCCATTTCAGGGTCAAGAGTTCAAGGAATATCTCAGTCACCTCAGTGTTCAACATCACCAGATAACCCCCCAATAGCCCCAGGCTAACGGGGAGGTGGAAAGATTCATGAGGACGCTCAACAAGGCATTGTGAATTGTAGTGAAGCAAGGAGAGGATCTTGAGTGCTGTTTGCATCAATTTCTGAGGGCGTATCACCAAACACCACACAGCATGGCTGGATGTGCCCCAAGCAATCTCACAATGAGGAGATCCATCGGAGATCTTGTACCTACCGGCCCGCAGTGGGAGCCCGATACACTTGACATCCAAGCAGCCCAGGCGGAAAAAACAGCCAATAATGAAGGGGCAAGCCGAAATCGGATAACAGCGGAGCCAAACATCAAAGAAGGTGACTTGGTAGTTATCAAAGACCAACACCTAGGGTGGAAATTTCGTACCCCCTTTGAAAAAGAAGTGTGGCAAGTAGTGAGATTACGTGGGACCATGGTCACAGTTAAAAGAAGAGGTGTGAAAGTATTGTGGAATGTATCATGATGACACCGGCTGCAATAGAAGTCATGTCCTATGAAGCAGATGATGGGGCAATGGAAAACACTCAGAGAATCTGGTAGAGGCGACAGAAGCGAAGTCGGGGAAGGTGAACAATCGAGAACAGCTGATGATCATCCTGCTTCCAGTGGCAGTGAAGTGTCCAACCGAGTTCATTCATATCACCTGAGAGCTAACCCTCGACCTAGTCAGAAGCTGAAAGACTATATATGTTGAGTTATTACATTGCGAACTTGTACTCCTGCATCTTACAATATTGGTTTATATTTTATTCCCTTTTTGTTTTTTTATTTTTATTTTCCTTTAAAGGGTAGGAGGGATGTAGTGAACCATCCGGGCAGTACTATACATTGTATCCCTCTACACTTGGAGGGCCGGACTCGCCCGAGGGATTAAATAAAGGTGCTGCGGCCGCTCGTGGCCAGCGCATGTAACCACTACATATGTGTGCTATGTCCTTTGTTGTGGTTGTGCCCATAGTGAGGTGCATACCATTTGCCATCGGGGGCCAGACGCCCCCACAACAGTTTGCACACCCTTCCCTATTGTACCCATTCCTTCACACTTCCTTCCATACCCTTGATGGCACACAGTTCCCTTCAGGCCCTAATTGGGAACTCTTTCATACACAGCTCTAACTGCACAACCATCCTTCCATGCTTGTTTTACTCTGTCCTTCACACCCAAAGATCCCACTGTCCCCCCCTGCTCCTGTGCACGGTGCTGTGATCACCCACCTCCACTCCTACAAATTCGTTTTGGATTCAAACAGGGACCCCACGAGCTTTTTCCCTGACGCGGACCTTGATGTGCGCAGACCAGTTTGAAGATAATTGTCAGATAAATTATTTTGTTCTTCGGATCGGGCCAGCCAGGGAAGTCCGATCCCCGGCAGAATCAAAGACTGGAGCAATTAGCAAACTTTGCATTCCTAGTTCTGCTGATAACCGCACTTAATTAATACACATTTCGTTTTTTTAAATCTGCGAGGTGCAAAGAATTAAAACTGGAAAGAGTAAATTAATGCAAATCAAGGGAATGCTCGCCTTCCTTCAGTTAATCGAGGTCATCACTGCTATTTCATGGAGTTCCAATTAGTGAGCTTGTGGAAAGCAGTGTCTGGCCCGATCACGACATTGCCCTAAACACATAATACCAGTTTAATTGTTTTGGAATAAGGAGACAAACATGATTGGCATCACGAAAAATAATGAAACCATAATGAAGAAATACAATAACCACGAATCCAAAAGGAAGAAAGGACATAATGAAAAAAAGTATTAAAACCTGAGGGCTATGTACGTTTTCAAGTTATTTTTTTCAAATTATTTCTTTTAAAACCAATGCAACGCGGAGCAATGGTGTGATAGCGCTCAACAGTCAGATATAGTAGAAGGACTTCCCTCAACACTTAAAGTTGCTAGAGACAGACTGGAGAAAGAGAGAGAGTGTGAGAGAGAGCAGAAACCTGTGGGATCACAGAGGGCTGTTTATCAGATATGACCCCTTTATTCTGCGTTGTATCCGCTGGTATGGGACCAGCTATGAGTTCTCTAAACCAGAAATCCTCAGTCCGAACATGGTCTTCGCCCCACAACAGAAGGATTGGGCTGTGCGTGGATGTCGTGCCCTGTCCTCATATGTGCTGAACGAAGCCCAGGATTGGGCTGTGCGTGGATGTCGTGCCCTGTCCTCATATGTGCTGAACGAAGCCCAGGATTGGGCTGTGCGTGGATGTCGTGCCCTGGTCTCATATGTGCTGAACGAAGCCCAGGATTGGGCTGTGCGTGGATGTCGTGCCCGGTCCTCATATGTGCTGAAGGAAGCCCAGTATTGGGCTGTGCGTGGATGTCGTGCCCTGTCCTCATATGTGCTGAACGAAGCCCAGGATTGGGCTGTGCGTGGATGTCGTGCCCTGGTCTCATATGTGCTGAACAAAGCCCAGGATTGGGCTGTGCGTGGATGTCGTGCCCTGGTCTCATATGTGCTGAACGAAGCCCAGGATTGGGCTGTGCGTGGATGTCGTGCCCTGGTCTCATATGTGCTGAACGAAGCCCAGGATTGGGCTGTGCGTGGATGTCGTGCCCTGGTCTCATATGTGCTGAACGAAGCCCAGGATTGGGCTGTGCGTGGATGTCGTGCCCGGTCCTCATATGTGCTGAAGGAAGCCCAGGATTGGGCTGTGCGTTGATGTCGTGCCCTGGTCTCATATGTGCTGAACGAAGCCCTGGACAGCCTTTGTAAGGTTAGTGCCCAGCAGCTCATTGGCTGTGCGGTATGGGGACTGAGTAAAAAGATCGCTTGCGTCCGGCCCCTTCCCTCGGTCAGCAGGGAAGCAGGCTTCTATGCACCAGAAGCCTCAGCTTCTCTAGCAGAAAGTGCGGACTTCATGTGATGTTCCCTCACCTCTGGGATACAGGCTATCAGGCAGACACCATCCCTGATCACAGTCCCACCTGTACTCTGCGAAGCAATCCCTTGCTTGGTGATGGAGTACTTGGGACTGGAAGAAAGTGGTGTGTTTTTCAGTTCCACTGTCTCAAACTTCAGGACGGTTGCCTGCTGAGGCTTCTCTCCCAACACAGCCTTGGTGTAAAGTGATGCTTCTCACAGCAGGCAGTTTGTATTTAGGTCTCAGTGGATGAAGATCAGCAGAGTATGTTTGGTTGGAATGAAGTGCATCGGCAGAGCTCAGTTCAAGTTTGAACATATGAATATTAGAGAGTGCTGCAGGACAGGAATGAGGTTCATTTGCAGAGCGTTGTTTTGATCTCAGCCGTGCATCACCATAGGTGCTTTCCGCTAGTAAGGATGGAGGTAAGTAGGTGGGGCTGTGTAGCTTTTTTTTGTTCTCCAGCAGTGGTGGGATATGGACAGGTGTTGCTGGTCAGGAAAGAGGGGTAATGATAGAAGTTGTAAAAGTGCCAGCAGAAGGATCTCAAAGAAAGTTGTTCTTTAGAAAAGAAATGCATTGGTACAGCTGTTTCAGGAATTAGCATGTGAATATTGAAGGTACCGATGGCCGGGAAAAAGGTACATTTGAAGAGATTTGTTTAGCTCTACTGGTGTCTTAAAAGAGGCTGCTGCCTGATAGGACATAAGTGCATTGACATTAGCTTACTTACATCTCAGCATGTTATATTTAGTCAGTGATTCAATATGGCCATGTCAAGAGAGCCCTGCTGGTAAGGCCTGAACTTTTAAATACTGTTTCACATGAGAGGTAGATCACCAATCTGAGGAGGCCTGAACCTTTTGGAGTCATGTCTCTACTGCAGGAGGAATGAAGTCACACAGCCCAGTAGTTTTACTCTAGCTAATCTCAAGTAATCATTCCCTCTCTAATATTTGTTCCTGACGAGAGCTGTGAAAGTTATGTATACATAGATGCAGCCCGAGTCCGGCTGCATCTACCTCACCGTGAGCATCTGCCCAGGTTAGGGCTGCATCTGCCTTGCTGTGTACATCGGCTGCAGTTGGAGCTGCATCTACTTTGCCGTGTGCACTGGCCCCAATCGGGCTTCAGCTGCCTGACTGCGTATGTATCGGCCTAGGGTAGGTACAACTGCCTCGATGTGTGCAGAAGCCAAGTATGTTGCTCAACTGCCTTTATGAGAGTCTGTGTCATCCCAGAGCACCCACAACATGGGCACAATGAAGTGTGAGGTTTCTGCACCCAACTGTCATCAGCCACTCGAAGAGGTAAGCAAGGCAGACAATGGGTAAGCCATGCTGCAGCCCAGAGGCAGGCTATGACTGGCACGAGACGCACACAGTGTTGCCAAGGCATGCTAAGTGACACCAGGCAAAATGCAAGCCAAGCCCGACTTTCTTGTCAGCTGCAGGTAAAGCTGCACAAGATCGCTGAGGCTCCATCGGTGGTAGGACTGAGCCTCTGAGCTCGCACTGAAGAATGCACGAAAGACTGATTTCCTACGCACCACAGCTCTGGAGCTAAGAACCTGGGTAAACATTGACCGATTGCACGTTTGGCTTGTGGAGAAACATAAACTGCACGTGAGCCTTGTTCATGTTTCTACCCTAATTGTGCTGTGGAACAGCTTCAACTCTGGTCACGCAGGTGAGAGACAGCATGGAAAAGGGGCTATGGGGTGTAAAATTCAGCACTGAGTTAAAAAATGCTGCCTTTCATTCAAATACAAGCACTGGGCTGGACGTTAAAGTTATTGTACCTGTTGGTTGAGTGATGAGTTATGAGCTTTTGTCAGCACACTTCCTCCCTGAGAGGCCTGGGACTGCTTGCCTCAGTATCTGAAAGAGGTGTGCAAAGGGTTGTTATTGGCCCAGTTTGCACAACCATAGTACGATGGACAACAGAACACCAGTTGCAAACAACCTCGTTTAGGGCCCAGTTGCCCGTCTGCCATGTGGTCCCCCAAACAGTGTCTGTCAGGGGGCACTTGCCTGCTTGCGCTAGGGTCCATGATTCCCTTGCTATATTACTGTCTCTCTCTCTTTGGTTTATATTAAGAGATCCTCACTCAGCTCTGCAGAGGTCTCCTGGGCCCTGTACAACCTTGGAATTCATTCATTCCACCATATAATTTGTAAATGCTTTCAGGTTCTGTGCCAGTCATGGACGTGTTGAATTTTAGATCACACTGTTAACAGCACAAGGGCCACACGTGCATTCTATCCATTGTAACTACCATTTGTGGCCCAACAATTTTAGGTACTGACAAAATGTGCTCCTCTTCTTGAGGGCTGTGTGCAAACCTTTTGTTTTTGATAAAATAAGTATCCTTAGATAGTAACACTTATTTGGAAGCATCGAGAATCAATTCAGCTTGTGGTGTGTGATACATAAACTCAATATAATTCAGGGGTCCCAGGTTTTGTTCCTAAGGGACTTAACATCAGTATCAAACCTGACCTATGCCTCTGCATTTTGGCAAACAAAGAAACTGAGGCAGAGAAGAAGTGATTTGCTTAAGATCACACACATTGTTCAAGTATGAGAGTCAGGGGTGGATCACATAGGCTGAAGGTAGGATCCTCTTGTACATAGATGGTGATGAGCAAGCATTCACCTTCACAATACATTTAAAGGCAATGGAGCCTAGTCTCAAATTGCATTTTGTAGTACATTTAGAAGTACAACAGAAGTACTGCTTACATATTACAAAATGCTATTCACTAACATGTGCCAAGATCTCCGCCTCCCCTATCTTTTTTGTGCAGACATCTTCCTCCCCACTGAATCAGAACTCCTCACATGTGCGCCTATGTTTTAGTAGCAAATCTGGGAGGGACAGGTTGACGTGGCTGGAAAGATGGGGAATACTTACTTTACAGAAGAGCAAAGAGGGGTTTAGGTAGGGTTGAGGAGGGACATAGGGAGAGGCATGCACCCACCCACCAATGAATAACAACATTGCTCACAAAGTGCACTTCTAAGTTACTACAGCCAAAACAAAAAGTCAAAAAACTAAACCTGGAGTCCAGAACCATTGGTATTGCAACACAGTCCCAAAGAAGATAATTAAGGCAGGGACTTAAAAATAGAACCTAATAGGATATAATTTAAAATAAATGAATTTATTTCTACTTTTAAAAATATATGTAAACTTAATTTACTGTTAAAAAATTATGTATGTATATACAAGATGAGTAGTATTTTACTTAAAATATTTTAATAACCTTTTTAATTTAAAAATGAATGCAGGTTGATTTAAAAAAAAAAATTAATGAAATTAATTCAATAAATAACATTAAGTGACATTTGATACATAATAAATAGACATTCAGTTGGAAATAACTTTACACTCTTAAATTAAACTCCACCTCCTGAATTCATATCTACAATTTGTAGTAACTTTACACTCGGAAATGGTGAATAGTCAAATGTTTAGATTTACTCACTTTAATGTTTTTGTGAATAGGCGTTTGGATGTATCAATTGGATAGTTAGTGTATGGCAAAATATGTCAGGAGGATACAATCACCAGACCTGGAACTTTGGTAGGCACTTACTCTTTGGCACAATAATTTTTAAGTGCAGTGGTTCAGTTATACAATATTTTACATGTTACTAAGCCATGCAATAATGGTATAATATTACAGTGTCAGAACATGTCATCTACAGTAGCTGTATCGAAGAATTGTTTGCCTTGAAAGGACATTTATTCTTTCTTGTAGTAATTTTGGGCAATATTTTTTTTCTGGTACAATAACTTCATAGGCGAATTTATCATAGCCATTATTCCATTGGCACATTGTTTAGCATGGGCACTACTTTCTCCCTGGCTGTACCAAGCACAGTGCTCTTTACTGGGCACAGTCTCAGTTTCACTCTGCTGCAGTGTTCTGGCTAAACTTTTTTGTGGGATGTTGTTTATTTGGCGTGTGATTGGAGATGTGTGCTGTTGAGGTCCCAACTGTATTGTAAATCTGTGTTGTGTTGGATGTCTGTGCAGTGATCTTTCTGGTGTCTCCTGTTGAGTGTTAGAGGGTGGATTCCATGCTAAGAATAGTGCTGGGAGCATGACCTGGAGCCTAACTCTGCAAGGCAATGGTAGGTGGCAGTGAATGCGCGGTAACCACAAAAAGGAGGTTGGGAAAGAATTGCAGGTGACTCTAAGGAAGAGAGTGTACAGTGAGCAGGCCATCGAAGGCTGGGGAATTGGGAGAGGCTGAAAGGGAGGAAGTGCTGGAGCTGAGAACTGCCTAGATGAGAGGAGATTAGAAACTGCTGAAAGAGTGGGACACAAGAGATGAAGGACGTGAAGGAGGTGCCTGCAGGACTTATTTCACTGCATACGTCAACTGCATGACCCATCCATACCAATTTATTTATGTGTTTTGGAGCCTAGTGTCGTATCGCCATCATTTCAGATCACAAGCCCACAGGTAGATGCCAGAATTCGCCTGTTGCTGGGACCTAGTCAGGAAGGCATAAACTTTCCTTTTCTGATCCTGCTTCGTGAAGTGAACAGGAAGGT